>PVKE010017089.1:0-31180 GCA_004027555.1 Craseonycteris thonglongyai
GAGGTCATATGTTTCCGGATTCTTTCATTCTGACTTATTTCGCTTAATAAGATGGTCTCTAGGTCCATCCATGTTGCCAGAAATGACTGTATTTCATCATTTCTTATCGCTGAGTAGTATTCCATTGTGTAAATGTACCACATCTTCTTTATCCAGTCATCTATCGAAGGGCATTTTGGTTGTTTCCATGTTCTGGCCATCACATCACTTTTTCATGCACAAAGGCAGTGGTAGTTTCTTTAACAACTGACAGGTAGCCATTTTCTTAATTTATTTAAATTGTTTGAAGCTTTCATTATGATTTCCCATTTATGGTTATGGTTTGATGCTAACATCAATGAAAAAATGCTGAGTTAAACTGTTCTTCTTTTTTTTTTTTTGCTGTCACTCTCCTGTCCCAGGAGCAGGCTTCCTGGGTGTGTCAGTGTGATGACAACATGGTTCAGAGACTAGAAACAGACTTCAAGATGACACTTCAGCAGCAGAGCACCCTGGAGCAGTGGGCTGCGTGGCTTGACAATGTGATGATGCAAGCACTGAAACCCTATGAAGGAAGACCCAGTTTTCCTAAAGCTGCCAGGCAATTTCTGCTCAAATGGTCTTTCTACAGGTATCATCTCAAATTTTCCTAAGCTTTATTTTTCATAGTCTGCGAATATGTGTATGTGTAGACGCTTCTCAGACAACAGAAAATAAATGAGCAAAGACTTCAGTTTGTAGTGACTTCCTGTTGTGATTATATTCAATCCTACTCATTGATTATAACATTGTGGAATTGTACCAGGAGGCTTGTAGAAACCAGCTTTCTGCTAAGAAAAGAAAACCTCTTGCTCACAGTTCTGAAGTTCTCAGTTGGGAACGTCTGAGATTCCAGTTTAGAAAGCGTGTTCAGCAATAGTCAGAAAAGTAATGCAGTACTCCCGTCTATAAACATATGAGCAGGGACCCAAAAAAACAATGTATTTTTCAAACAACATGTATTTATTCTTACATGTTTAAACTTCAGTCACCTTTGAAGTACTCCTGATTGGATGGAATACGTCTATCAAGAGCTTTTTCCACTGCTCAAGACAGTTTTTGAACGTGTCAATTTTGATGCCTTTCAGTGCTTCTGCCATTTTCTTTTTTTTTTTTATCTGCCATTTTCTGTCTCACCCCTTCTACCTTAGCGAAATGTTTCCCTTTAAGGACTTATTTTATCTAGGGAAACAAACAAAAAAAATTGCTTGGGGATAAATTAGGTGAATAGGGAAGGTGGGGCATGGGGGTCATGTCATTTTTGGTCAAAAACTGCATAACATTCATTAACGTGGTGTGGGCCGGTACATTGTCACACAGCAAATTGTTCATGTAAATCACCCATCTTTTAATAAGTCTCCAAAGAAAATTCACTGACGTCTAATGCAGCTTCCTCTCAGAACACTTCTGAGACACTGGTGCAGATGGGTTCTTAGACTGCTCATCTCGCGGGTGAAGCCGCTACTACAAGGGATCTGCCCTCTAGAAGAAAATTTAGGGTTTTTTGGGTGCCCCCCACCCACATACTTTATTTAGGCTTACTTCTTCATGCCTGGATGTCACTCTTTATTCTCTGATTCAGTGATTCTCAAAGGCCAGTAGCATCGCTATGACCTGGAAACATGTTAGAAATCCAAATTCTCAGGTCCCTTCAGAAAACCCACTAAAATGAGAAACTGCAGATGTGAGCCCCAGCAATCTGTGCCTTTTAAAATGTCATCCAGGTGACTCCGATGCATGCTTAGAACCATCCAGTTAATTTCTTAATTTGATTACAACCGTTTTCAAACCTAGTTGCTCATCAGAATTAGTGTAAAGAAACAAAATACGTAGGTATCTCCCAAAACCTACTGAATCAAAATCTTGATGGTTAAGGAGTAGTGATTAGAAATAAATCAGAAATTCTTTCTTTAAAGATTTATTCCTGTTGATTCTATTGCATAGCCAGTTTAATATCCAGTAATCTAAGTAGACAGCATAAAATGCGTCACTTTTTTACTAAAATAATAGAGATATAAATGCATATTTTTTGCAGCTATTGAAGAACCTTGGAAGAGAAAATCTTGCAGATTACTTGATATATGATATTGTATCAAATGTTGGGACAAGCTATTGACCATAGGTCTGTCCCAAGGATCAAAGCAGAGCCTCAACTGGCATATACAGCATGTAGACTTGGATGGAATGGACAGATGGAATTCCATTTCATAAAATAAGTTAGTTAAGCTATATTTTTTACCCCAGCCTTTGTTCTTGTGGTAAGAGTTCATTTTTTCCTTCTTTTAGAAATGCGCCCCAGTGACTTGGGCCTAAAAGCCATATCTACTTTGAGGGTTAGGCAGTTCCTTAATTTTGATCCTGTGTAGCCATGCATGTGTCAGAAAGTAATGACCACAGGACCTACCACTGACAGTGGCTGTGGGTACACTGTGGCTATCAGCTGCACATCAGTGGTGAGTTCAAAGCTCATTGTGAGCAGAGACAGTATATGAAGTAACAGAGTTTAGGAACTCGTAGGGCTTGTGAACCCAGTAAGCCCAAACTATAGGATTTCCATCTTGTCTTAATGACCTTTAAAAAGATGGAGCCAGAGGTCTTTTAATATTGATGGTAGGGGAAGCCGGGATGGCTTGATGGGTAGGCGCTCGCTTTGCAGCGCTGAGGACCGAGGATCGAATCCTGGCTCCGGCCCTGGCCCGTGCAGACCCATGTGCTGAGCTGGGGAGCTCACCCAGTTCAGTTCTCTCTCTGTCTCTGTCTCTGTCTCTGTATTTCTCTCTGTCAAAAAATTAATCAATAAATAAATATTTATGGTAATTTTAGATTTTTATCATGACTTCTTTCTTCCTTAACCAGTGTCTAATTCTTATTCCTTAGACTGAACTAAAGCTGTGGATCTGTATATGTTTAATTAAGAGTAAATTATCCTTACATCCTGAAAATTGTAAAAGAAAATCTTTCAGTTTTATGTTGTTGTTTTGTTTGTTTTTTGGAATGGAATGATTCCACAGTTCTATCTCACATATATTTAACACTGTTAGCTCCCATAATTTGAGAAGCACTTCCTTTAGGGTGCTGACTCTGACCCACTGGTATGCTTCAGTAAAGCTGTGTTAGGGTTAGACCTGGGTATTAATGAGCAATGTAAGTTTTTTCTGATATATGAGGAATATGTAAAAAAATATTATCATGGTGTTCTCAAAATAGATGCAGCAGCAATAGTAGTAACAGTAGAATTCAAATTTTTAATTTGGGAATATTTAAAAAGATTTCAGATATTTTCTCATTTTTTGCAAGCTGATTTTTTAATTTATCCATTTTCTCCCAGAAAATTATATAGATGGTATATATGTACTTTATTAATGATTAATGAAACAAAAGTTTTACTATAATAGCTGTGTGTTCCAAAACCTATATAATCAAAAGCAGAGTACATCTTCTATATCAGAAAAAGCAAGATGTTTTTTTCTTCTTATGACTTTCTGATGTTGTTTTGTTAGGCCTAGTCTTACTCCTTCCTGTGTTTTATTTTTCCCTGTATTTAGTTGATATCATTTTGGAAATAGACCCTTGGGGCCTTCGTCTCCACAGAGATCTGTTGCAGGTACTTTGAAAAGAGAAAATGACTTGTACTTTTGTTCTCGCAGATATGCAAACCCAGTAGATCATCACTTGCCTGCCCTCTGTCCTCCCTGAGCCGGCAATAATTGGCTTGTTATTATTAGACACATTATGGTTATTATTTTCATTTTAAAAGTACTTGAAAGCACACAGTTCAGGGCCACAGAAGGAGAGGCATATTCAGACAGATGCAGACCTCCTGCTGGTCGGCAAAGTCAATAGCTTAGAAATTTAGTGCCTTTAAAATCTGAACTGTTTTCTACTGAGGCATAAGAACATATTGAGTAATGAAAAAGGCATTCACAAACTATTAGGGAAGCAGAACTGCTTAGTATTTTTTTTCAAAATGTTTTTGGCATTATAGTAAGAATTTTGTTAACTACATATACAGACTCTTGGTGTTCTAAAGTTGGTTAATCTCATAATTTCTAGAATTCTGTGTATATATATCTGTATACATACAAATATAGGAATGGACTGGCAGAGAATCATGGTATCAACTAGCAGTTGATATATTGCTGCAAACACTCTCTTTTTTAAAAGGGGGTCTCTCTTTGAATGGCTACTGTTAGCTCCCTGGGAGTTGGGGAAAAAACGGATCACCGTCTTTCTTGGGTAGAAATGGAGAAGGTGTGTGGGCCATTTTTTAGCTTGTGTGTTTTGCGGGTAATACAACACAGCCTTCCTCAGGGCCATCCTAAGAGTTGACCAGATATTCCAGTTTTAAGGAACAAAATGCATAGCTTCAATAGTGATTTCGGAGAGGGCACAGGGTACTTAGTTTGCCTACTATTGGACAAATATAAATATTCCAAAAAGTATAATACTCTTTTGGAATCAACTGTAAGCACTATTTGAAAAGAGAATTCACATGGGAGTCATAGGTGTAATATTCTCACCTTTCTTCTTAGGAAGGGTGTGATATATCCCCAATACACAAAGAGGCAGATTGAGTATCATGTGTTAGGGTAAATGTTTCAGTTTTCACACTATGAATTATAAAGATAAATACACAAGGGTATTTCTCATCTATTATTAAATAATTAACATTTCTCACTGATTTTAAAAAGAGTTGAATTTGTGGTAACTTAGCAACATGAAATTCAATGGAATCAACTTTGTAACATATCTTACAGAAGTCTAAATTGGACAATAGGTTTCTAATTAA
Source organism: Craseonycteris thonglongyai (assembly GCA_004027555.1). Classification (NCBI taxonomy): domain Eukaryota; kingdom Metazoa; phylum Chordata; class Mammalia; order Chiroptera; family Craseonycteridae; genus Craseonycteris; species Craseonycteris thonglongyai. The sequence goes on from PVKE010017089.1 coordinate 4,808, forward strand.
ACTGTTATTTGTGTCATTTAATACTTGTCCTGTAGACTAGAGGTTATAAAGTAGACATAGCATTAACAATATAATTCAACTAATTCTTTTCTAAACATATGACAATAATATCATGACATACTTATCCGAATTTTTAAAAGATAACTAGGCATTGTAACTGAAGGTCAGCAAAATTGTTTCCAATAGAAGTTAATATTAGTGAGAGCTACCAGTGACCTCGAGACCTCATCCCATACTCTTCTCTTCGTTCACTGTCGTCCAGCCACACTAGCCTGCTGGCTGTTCTTTGAACACATCAAATGTGGTTCTACCTCAAAGTCTTTGCATTTGCTCTCCTTTCTGCCAGGAACATGCTCATTCTGTCATCACTTCAATCCAGTTTCTGCTAAAATATCACCTCAGATAGAATTTTCTGGACACCCTAATTTAAAATACCTACCCCTATCACTCTAACTTCTTGCCCTGATTTATTTTTTTCATAGGATTTATCACTGCCTAACTTTATATTTTATATCTACTTGTGGTTTTATTGACTATTATCTTTCCTACTAGAATGTGAGCTCTTTTTTTCTTTTTAAGATTTACTGTATTGTTTGAGAGAAGGTGGGAAAGAGAGAGAGAAAGAGATGTGGGGAAGGCCCAGAGCAGTCTCCTTAGTTGTACATCATTAGTTGTGACATAGTTTCATTCCACACAGGTGGATGTGGGGCCACTCGAGGCAGAAACCCAACTGGGGGCCTCCTACATAGGACACAAGCACCTTCACTGCCATCCCATGGTTACCAGCTGTGCTGCAGTTCAGCATATGGGTTTGCACAGGCTGGGGTCGGGCAAGCACTCAACCTATTGAGCTATCCTGGTATTCCCAGAATGTGAGCTCATTGAAGCCAAATTTATTCTGGCTTGTTTTTGAACAAGACTCTGGCACAGAGTAGAATAACAATGAGTACTCATATGTATTGCATGAATGAATGTGAATTTTCTTGGGAAAAAATAATTGTGCATTTCTTTTAATAATACCAGAAAACTATTCAATCTGAATATTTTCCTTAAGTCTTTAACATGATTTTGGGGTTATATTTTAAGCAAGCTATAAAAGGCCTAAAATTTGAATTTAGAAATATATATATATATATATATGTATATTTGAGAGGGGGGCTGGGGAGCTGGCAGAGAAAGATGAAGGATGTTAAGAAGTACAAGTTGGCAGTTACAAAATATTCATGGGGATGGAAAGTACAGTATAGGGAATATAGTGAATAATTTTGTAATATTAATAAGTACCGGGTGGGTACTAGACTAACTGGGGTCATCACTTTGTAAATTGTATAAATGTCTTACCACTATGCTGTACACATGAAAGCAATATAAAATAATATTGAATATCAGCAAAAAAATATATATATATATGTATGTATGTATGTATGTATGTATAAATACTTCATTCTGTAGCTGTAATGTTTACCTTTATAATTGACATTCATCTCACTGAAGATTGTTTTTCTATATTATAATGTATGTTATCTATTAAATAAACATTTTTATTTTGAAATTAATATGTGTTCACTTCAGACAAATCTAAGAAATATAAAACTACACAAAGAATATTCTCAAATTATCCATAATTTTACTACTCATAAATAACCACTGATCAAATGTTTTCTTTTAGTGTTATATAAAATTGGGATCCAATGGTTTACCACAATTTATTATCTGTATTTTATCATTAACATTTTCAATTTAATATTATATCTCAAGCATTCCTTGTCACTAAATATCTTCAGTAATGTAATTTTTTTAATTGTTAAATTTATGGGGTGACATTGGGGATAACAATTACATTGTTTCCAGGTATACAATTCTACATTACATTATCCACACATTGTATTATGTGCTCACCACCCAGAATCAGCTCACTTTCAATCACCATATATTTGATGCCCCCTCCCTACTACCCACCCCCACTGCTCTCCCACCCACCTCCCCGCTTACCCTCAGGGGACCACTAAACCACTGACTGTATCCATGAGTTTTTGTTTCTTTACTTTCAGTTTTATAATCCACCTATGAATGAGGTCATATGTTTTCTGATCCTTTCAATCTGACTTTATTTCACTTAATACGATGGTTTCATGGTCCATCCATGTTGTCACAAATGGCTGTATTTCATCTTTTCTTATCACTGAGTAGTATTGCAGTGTGTAAATGTGCAGCAACTTCTTTATCCAGTCATCCATCTAAGGACACTTTGGTTGTTTCCACGACTTGGCCACCGTGAAAAGTGTGGCGATGAACATTGGGGTACATATATCTTTGTGAATTAAGGTTTTCAGGTTTTGGGGTAGATACCCAGGAGAGGGGTTGCTGGGTCATATGGCAATTTTATTCCTAATTTTTTGAGGAATCTCCATACTGCCTTCCATAGTGGTTGTACCTATTTACGTTCCTACCAGCAGTGTATGAGGGTTCCTTTTTCTCCATGGCTTCTCCAGCATTTGTTATTCCTTATCTTGTTATAGCCACTCTAACAGGTATGAGGTGGTATTATATTGTGGTTTTAATTTGCATTTTCCTAATTGCTAGTGATGTTGAGCATTTTTTCAAGTATCTGTTGGCCATTTATATGTCTTCAGGGGAGTAGTGTCTGTTTAGATCTTCTGCCCTTTTTAGTTGCATCATTTGTTTTTTGTTGTTGAGTTGTATGAGATCTTTATATATTTTAGATATTAGCCCCTTATCAGAGGCATTGTTTGCAAATATTTTCTTCCATTCAGTTGGTTTCCTTTTTACTTTGCTAATGGTATCCTTTGCTGTGCAGAAACTTTTTGGTTTGATATACTCCCATGCATTTATTTTTGCTTTTACTTTCCTTGCCTTTGGGGTCAAGTTCACAAAGTGCTCTTAGTACCGATGCTTTCTTCTATGCACTTCATTGTTTCGCATCTTATGTGGAGGTTTTTAATCCACTTTGAGTTAATTTTGGTATATGGTGACAATTCATAGTCCAGATTCATGTTTTTGCATGTGGTTTTCCAATTTTCCCAGCACCATTTACTTAAGCGGCTTTCTTTTCTCCATTGTAGGTTCTTTGCTCCTTTGTCAAAGATTATCTGTCCATATATTTGTGGTTTTATTTCTGGGTTTTCAATTCTGTTCTATTGGTCTGTGTGTCTATTTTTCTGCCAATAACAATTATTATTGATTATTAACACTTTGTAATTAGTATAGACTGAAGTTGGGGAACATGAAGCCTCCAGCCTTATTCTTTTTTCAGAGGACTGCTTTGGCAATTCAGAGTCTTTTGTGGTTCCATATGAATCTGATGATTTTTTAATCTATATCTGGAAAGAATGTTTGGGATTTTGATTGGAACTACATTAAATCTGTATATTGCTTTGTGTAATATGGGTATTTTAACTATGTTGATTCTTTCAATCCATGAACACAGAATATCTTTTCATTTCTTTGTGTCTTCTTCAATTTCCTTTAATAGTGTCTTATAGTTTTCCATGTATAAGTCCTTCATGTTTATGGAGAGCCGGATGTGAGAGGCAGGGCCCCACATCCTGCAAGACTGTCCAAGGAGCATCTTGCCTCCACTGATCCCTGAAGAGGTAGTATTTTGAAAGCCACAGGCAACTAGCTTGGAGGGTGTGATAGGGAGGAGGTCTCAGAAAGGCTTGAGAAAGACAAAATACATTAGCATGCGGGAGTTGCTGTATGTAAGCTGTGGGCTAAAATAAAACCGCGCCACTTCTCCGCCATCAGTGGTCGGTGCACCTCCTGATCCCAGCTTTTGTCTTTGTGTTTTCGTCTTTGTGTTTTTCTTTAATCTCCCACCCACCTCTCACATCGGACGGGTTAGTTGGGCAGGCCTCAGCACATATTCTTTGTTAAGTTTATTCCTAAGTATTTTATTCTTTTTGTTTTGATCAGAAATGGTATTGTTTTTCTCATTTCTTTTTCTTAAAGATTTATTTTTATTTTTATTGTTTTTGACAGACAGAGGGAGAAAGAGAGAGAGAGAGATACAGAGATAGAGAGCAGGGTGAGGGCCTAGAACACTGTCCATAGTTGCACTTCATTGGTTTTTCCACATGGTTTCATTCCATAGGTGGGCGCAGGGCTGCACAGGACAGGAACTGGGCTGGGGTCTTTCCTCAGTGAGAACTGAACCAGGGGCACTCCCCAGTTTAGCATATGGATCCGCATGGGCTGGGGCCGGGACTCAATCCTCGGTCCACGGGGCTGCAAAGTGAGCACTTAACCCACTGAACCATCCCGGCTTCCCCTCATTTCTTTTTCTAAAGTTTCATAGTTTGTATATAAAAATGTTGTGGATTTTTGTACATTGATTTTGTATCCTGCAACTTTACTATATTCATTTACTATTTGTAATAGTTTTCTGGTGGTGTCTTTAGGGTTTTCTATATAAAGGATCATGTCATCTACAAAAAGTGACAGTTTAACTTCTTCACTCCCAATTTGGATGCCTTTTATTTCTTTTCCTGCCTAATAGCTCTGGCTAGAACTTCCAGCACTATATTGAATAGCAGTGGTAATGGAGGACATCCCTGTCTTACTCCTGATTTTAGAAGAAAAGGTTTCAGTTTTTCCCCTTTTAGTATGACATTCCTAATGATTTGTTGTATATGTGTGTGTGTGTGTGTGTGTGTGTGTATAAAATCCTGTATTATGTTGCAGTACTTTCCTTCTATACCCATTTAACTAAGTGTTTTGATCATAAATGGATGTTGTATCCTCTCTAATGCTTTTTCTGCATCAATTGATATAATCATATGGTTTTTATCTTTTATTTTGTGTATGTGGTGTATCACATTGATCAATTTGCATTAGTTGAACCATTCTTATGCCCCTGGGATGAATCCCACTTGATTGTAATGTATACTCTCTTTAATGCATTGTTGTATTCTGTTTGCTGGTATTTTGTTAAGGATTTTTACATCGGTATTCATCAGAGATACTGGTCTATGGTTTTCTTTTTTTGTGACATCCTTGCCAGGCTTTGGTATTAGGGTAATGTTGGCCTCATAGAATGAGTTGGGCAGTATTGCCTCTTCTTCAATCTTTTGGAAAAGTTTGAGGAGGATAGTGCTAGCTCCTCTTTGAATTCCTGGTAAAACTCCTTAGTGAGGTCATCTGGTCCTGGACTCTTGGTTTGGGGGAGATTTTGGATGATTCTTTCAATTTACTTACTGTTGATTGGTCTCTTTAGGTTATTGAGTTCTTGATTCAGTCTAGGTAGACTATATGTTTCTAAAAACTTGTCCATTTCTTCTAGGTTGCAAAATTTGGTGGCATATAGTCCTTCATAGTATTCTTGCTTGATCCTTTGTATTTCTGTGGTATCAGTTGTAATTTCTCCTCTTTCGTATCTAATTCTGATTATTTGTGTGTTTTCTCTTTTTCCCTTGGTGAGCCTAGCCAGGGGTTTGTCGATTTTATGAATTTTTTTCAAAGAACAAGCTCTTTGTTGCATTCATTTTTTCTATTATTTTTCTCTTCTCTATTTTATTTAGTTCTGCTTTAATTTTTATTATTTCCTTCCTTCTGCTGGCTTTGGGTGTTTTTTGTCCTTCTTTTTCTAGTTCTTAAAGATGTAATACTAGGTTGTTTACTTGTAATTTTTCTTATTTCTTGATATAGGCCTGTAGTGATGTACATTTCCCTCTTCTTACTGCTTTTGCTGCATCCCAGTAATTTTGGTATGTTGTTTTCATTGTCATTGGTTTCTATGTATTTGTTAATTTGTTATTTTGTTTTTTCTTTGATCCAGTCATTTTTTAAATAACATGTTGTTTAATCTCCATGTATATGTGGTTTTTCCTGCTTTCTTTTTGTAGTTAATCTCCAATTTTAAAGCTTTATAATCTGAGAATACACCTGGTTATGATTTCAATCTTCTTAAATTTGCTGAGACTAGCTTTGTGTCCCAGCATGTGGTCTATCCTTGAGAATGTTCCATGTTAACCAGAAAAAAAATGTATAGTCATGTGTTGTAGGATGAAGTATCCTGTAAATGTCAACTATGTCCGATTGCTGTAATGTATCATTTAAAGGTGATACTTCCTTTTTTTTCTGTCTGGATGATCTGCCTATGGCTGTTAATGGGGTGTTCAATTCCCCAACTATAATTCTGTTTATGTCAGTTTTTTCTTTTAGATCTGTTAGTAGTTGCTTTGTAAATTTTTCTTCTTCTTGGTTGGGGGCATATATATTATTAAGAGTAATGTCTTCTTGTATTGTCCCCTTTTTCATTATGAAATGTCCATCTTTGTCTCTTATTATCTTTTTGAGCCTGAAGTCCGAGTCGTCAGGTATAAGTTGGGCCATACCTGTTTTTCTCTGGATGCCACTTGCTTGTACTATTCCCCCTGCCCCCCCACCACCACCCTTTCACTTTGAGTTTGTGTTTGTCCTTGTGGCTGAGGTGTATCTATTGTAGGCAGCATAAGGTTGGTTTTTGTTCTTTAATCCAGTTTGTTACTCTGTGTCTTTTTATTGGTGGGTTCAGTCCATTTACATTTAGGCTGATGACTGATATATGAGGATTTCCTATGGCCATTTTACCTTTTGTTTTCTGGTAGCTCTTTTTTTTTATATTGCGTCTTTGCCTTTTTCTTCCCATTGATTATTTTAGTTTGATGGTGTTTATGACTGCTTTTTCTGTATTCTCTTATTTTATTGTTATGTGTTCCAATTCTAAGTTATTTTTCAGTGGTTACCATGAACTTTATATAAAGGACAGTTTTATATATGCAGTGGTTCCTTTTCTTAAGGCTGTTTCTATCTCCATTCTCTTTGGAAACTTAAGTCTTTAATTTTATATTTTTGTTGTTCTAGTTTTTCCCTATTTACTTTTATTTTTTGTTTCAGGTCCAATTGCCTCCTTTGGTATTTCTTTAAAGGCTGACCTTGTGCTGGAGAATTCCTTCAGTTTGTGTGTGTCTGCAAAGGTCTTTATTTCTCCTTCATATCTAAAGGATAACTTTGCTGGGTATAGGATTCTTGGCTGGTAATTTTTCTCCTTTAATATTTTGAATACTTTGTTTCATTCCCTTCTGGCTTATACAATTTCTGTTGAGAAATCTGATGATAGTCTGATGGGCTTTCCTTTATAGGTTATGGTGTTCTTTGTTCTGGCTGCCTTGAGGATTCTTTGTCTTTGAACTTTGACATCTTCCGTGTAATGTGCCTTGGAGAGGGTCTATTAGGATTCAAGTAGCTAGGGGTCTTGTTTCCTTCTTGGAGTTGAGGTTCCAGTTCTTGCCATAGATTTGGGAAGTTCTCATCTACTATTTGTCTGAGTAGATTCTCTATGCCCATCTTGTCCTCTGCTCCCTCTGTAATACCTATTATTCTTATAGTATTTAATGGAGTCAGATAGTTCTTGTAGATATCTTTCATTTCTTTTAGCTTTTAGGTCTCTCTCTTCTTCCTTCTGTGACATTTCCAAATTTTTGTTTTCGATTTCACTAATTCTTTCCTCCATCTAGTCAGCTCTGCTTCCTATACTAGCTATTTTATTTTTTATTTCTTTTATTGTGTTGTTTATCTCCAGAATTTCTATTTGCATCTTTTTAATAGATTCCATTTCCTTTCTGAGATCACTTAGCTCCTTCTGTGTACTCCGCCAGTTTTTTCTGATCTCTGAGTATTTTTATAATTACAACCTGGAATTCTCTGTTGTTTAGCTCATATAATTCCATATCTTCAAGTTCCTTTTCTGGAGATGTTTCTCTTTTCTTTCTGAGCTCCTTTGTTCAAAGGGGTATTCATCAATGCTGGCAATGTTTCATTTCCTGGACATGAGGACTTTTTTCTGGTAGATGTGTAGGTATCTTTCTTTTACTTCCTAGCTGGTGTTGGTGTCTTATAATATTTCCTTTTATTTATTTCATTTTCTCACAGTGGGAGACTTCCTAGAAGGAGGGCTTCCCTTTGACTCAGTTGCCCTGGTGTCTGTATGCCTCCTTTTTGGGAAGGTATGGTGGAGGATGGTATTCTATGCCTCTGAGATCCCACTGCTGTCAGAAGCTGCCACACCTAGATCCCTCTGCTGGCTTCAAGGGGAAGAGTGGGGGGGGGGGGGTTTGTTGGGAAAGGCGCAGGTCTGATTGTGTCACAGGGTAATGGCAGCTTCCCTCTGCTGGCTTCAGTGGAAAGAGTGAGGGTGGGGTTTGTTAGAAAAGACGCAGGTCTGATTGCGTCACAGGGTAATGGCAGCTTCCTGTTAGTAGCTCACTGAAGGTGCGCCCTGGGTGAGGCCTGTGGGGTGAGCCCTGGGAGAGAACAAGGGAAGAAGCCAGGCTCCGTGTCCAAAGCCACTCAGTGCTCCAGTTGGGGCCTCACCTCACTGAGGGCCACTCTGCGCCTCAGCCGCCAGCACACTCCAGGTGTCGGCATTGCAGCCACTGGAACACCACCTCTGGCTCCAGCGTCACACTTCGCGGGCCCCCAGCTCCAGCCCCCATACTCAAGCTCCTGCAGCCTAATGCTCACTCTGGTCCCCTTATGATCTCTGGCTGCTGTTGGGACTTTTCTCTGGCCTCCTGCCCTGCGCTCCGGCCTCCTGCCCCGTGCTCTGGCCGCCCTCCCTGCGCCCCGGCTGTGCCCCTAGCACTCCCACTGGGGCCTCTCGCCACCGTCAGCTGCACCCACTTTTTCCGTCCACCCCGCGCTCTGGTGTCTGCACCTCTGTCTCTGTCCGTTCCAGGCCTCCCACCCGCCCAGAGTCGTTCTGCTCCTGGACCCGCGTCCCCAGCTCCCACCTCCATCACTCTCTCCTCTGCTGGACCCAGGTCAGCTTCTGGGTTTTCACTGGGTGGGTCTCCGAGTCGCGCTCCGTGGCGGGTCCCCACACGGCTCCCTTTCTTTCTCCCTCACTCACCTCCCTTTCTCCAACTTTAGGAATTTTCTTGTGATGATGAGTGGGTCAGCCGAGGCTGTGTGTTGCTTAGGGATTCTCTGGTTGGATTTTACCGTAGTTGTTTAATTTGCTGTTCTTTCCAGAAGAGGTCTGAAGAGCTACTCTCATGCCTCCATCTTGATGATGTCTTAGCAACATAATTTTTAATGACTTCACAATGCTCCCTTATATGTGTGTCTCATAAATTTTTGAAACATGTTTTTATTCCTCATTCCTCAGCATTTAGGTGGGTTTTGGTGTTGTGATACAGTTATAAAAAGTACAATAATTATTATATTTGTATAAACTGGCACATATATCCTCATTAAATTCTGGTAAAAGAGTTTGAACTTTTACAAGTGACTAATACAATTTTAATGAACTGTGGTATCCCAGCACTAGTAAAGTATTTAACATTCCCATTTATTTAGAAGTAGGATGTTTTTTATTTTAACTATATGGATAGTTCTTATTTTTAAATGGGCCTCTATTATACATTCTACCTCTTTAGTTTAATATTATGTTATAAACATCTTTCCATGTTACTACCTTTATATCTAGTCTACTTCATTATTTTAAACTATTGATGAGCCATAATTTGTTTAATCAGCATCCTGAGAATGTATATTTAGTTTTCCACCCTATTTTCTCACAAGTATAAATAGTGTTGCAATTAAAACTATCTTTACTCATTTGTATAAATTTCTGGAATTAAAATTACTTGGTCTAAAGTATTTGTGCATTTAATATTTTGACAAATATTGCCAGATTTCCCTCCACCAAAGATTCATGAATTTATACTTGTAGAAACAGTACATAATAGTTCTTTTGCCATACTCTCTGCAACACTGGATCTTTTCATCTCTTGCAGTAAAATAAATGATATATATGAAAAAGATGATTAATTTGTATTTCTTTTAATTTAAAATACACAATCATATTTTTGTATGTTTGTTAGCCGTTTGTCTTCTCTGGGCATTATTTTAAATATTTTCTATCTTCTGCATGAGAGATGCAATTAAGAGTGAATATTTTGCTCCTGTGATAATTAGTTTTTAAAAATTATTTTATAGAATCAAATTTGGGTTAATATAGGCAAAAATGTTATGCAGGGGAAGCCAGAATGGCTCAGTGGGTTAAGCTCTCACTTTGCAGCGCAAGGGACCGAGGATCGAGTCTTGGCCCCGGCCCATGCGGACCCATATGCTGAACTGGGGAGTTCCCCCAATTCAGTTCTCTCTCTGTCTCTGTCTCTCTTTGTCTCTCTCTCTCTCTCTCTCTCTGTCTCTGTGTCTGTCTCTCTCTCTCTCTCTCTCTCTCTGTCAAAAACAATAAAAAGAAATTCTGTTTAAAAAAATGTTATGCAATATTTTATTTTTATGTTGTATTTTTGCTTTTTTAAGTATAGGATTTTCTTCCTTTTAAATTGTTTTTTACATAGAAAAGAAATATTTAACTTCAATAGCTATCATATATATATTAATTAATTTTACAAATGTGATGTATCACTGAATTTTGAGAAAGTTATGCATGGAATTATAAACAGATTTTTTGTTCCATTTATCTTTGGCATATAAATGAATGTCTTAATCTGTTTTCAGTAATTTACTTACAGAGTCCTAAACTTAAGGTATTCATTAAGGTATTTGACTTTAAGGTATCATTTACTAGTACAGTAGATGCTCAGTTAACTGGCACCTATAAGGATTGGTAGAGGCCAGATACTTGTACCTGGCACTCTCAAGCACCTGTCAAAACTCTCAAGCAACTGGCACAAATATCAAAGATATTTTTTGTGCGGTTGACTGAGCATTTACTATATGAATACTTGTATATTATTAACTCTAATATATGTAGTAGTACAGTAATGCTAATTTTCTTAAGATCTCATATCATACATTATTTCATTTGATGCTCAGGCTAACCTTGAAACTTAAAATGTTGAATGACATGCTCATAATCAAAATCACATAGTGAGTGATTACAGTGGATCTAACTCCAAACCCATGCAATTTTTTTTCAGTGAATACATCCACTAATAAGAGATCCTCCACCATCACCATAGTAACTCCCTGTTCTTGCTGCCATAACCAAATGAAACTGAGAACCTCAGCTTTTCCTGTTCTGTATATTACAATCACAATCAATTACATTTAAGTAATGGTCTATTTATTCAGAAGTTTATTTCACATCCTTGATATAATCATGTAAGTTACATAAGAGCTGAAATACTGCTTTTATTTTCAACCATGATGATAAAAGAACCTCAGGGAAATGATTTGTTTGAGATCAATAGGATAATAAAGAGTCAGAATCAGAATCCATGGCTATAGAGTTGCAGATACAAAATGATGATCTGTCACTTGCCAAGATGAATGTGTAGAATTTGATATATTAGTAGCATTTAAATAAAGTTGACATTGAAAGAGAACACATAAGTGTAGCCTTCTATTTTTCCATCTGCCTGACATTTTATAATTCTCTGCAAACAAAAGCTTAGGAATATCAACCTATGCATTTGTGAGATTCCGTCTCTTCCTCCTATATGAGAATATAATGGTTATTTAATTTTTCTAAGCCAGGAATCTCTAGAAAGGACCACTAAATGAAAGCAATAAAAAACACTACACATGTATACACACACCAAAACACTGTCACACACCCCATGCTGACTCTAAGTTAGAAATTTTATTAAAAAGATTTGAAGTAATAGACAAGCTTACTGATTTGCTTGTCCTTAGTGAGTCCAACATTTTATTTTGAACTTATGTCCATTTTAAACATGAGGGCTGTTCAGAAAATATCCAGCCATGTAACCGTCCTCATTATATTGGACAGTTTTTAGATGGCTGGATTTTTTTTTCAGACAGCCCTTGTATAATTGAGTTTATTATTAGTGTTTTATTAATAATGTTCAAATTTTGGTACTATATTTTATAAATTAAATGTTCAAGTTTTTCAAAGATAGGAATTTCTTAGTTGATTCTGTTACACTTATTTCTATAGAAAATTGCCTTAATTTAAATAGAAATCCGTAAGAAACTGGAATCACTTAGTAAATTTGCTTTCAAATCCAGCTTTTAGAGGTCCCTGTACATATTACCATATCTGGGAACATTGTTTAGTGTATTTTGTAACCTTTTATGGCACAAATACACATTTTCCAAATATGTACACTTAAGTCATTATTATTGAGAGGTGGTAACACTGTGTTTACCCCTCAATAAGATTTTCACTTTGAGTTGCCTTTTCTTATGGTGGTGATGAGTTGCCAACCTTTTAAAATGTTTTGGAGGAAGCTGGGATGGCTCAGCGGGTTAAGTGCTCGCTTTGCAGCCCTGGAGACCAGGGATCGAATCCCGGCTCCAACCCATGAGGACCCATATGTTGAACTGGAGTGTGCCCCCAGTTCAGTTCTTGCTGGGGCCTATGTGGGAGGCTCCCGGCCCAGCTCCTGCCCTGCGCAGCCCCATGCCTACCCGTGGAGTGAAACTATATGGAAAACTAAGGCTGTTAACTATGGAGACTGCTCTGGGCCCTCCCCCTTCTCTCTGTCTCTCTCTGTCTGTCTCTCCGTCAAAAACCAATAAAAATAAATATATATTTTTTATATTCAATTTTGTCCCGTTTAGGAATTTGATAGAATCAGCAGACTTGCCTATGATAATAAAATGCCTTTTCCCAATGAAGACTTATCTAGCTCTAAATAAGAGCTAATCAAATCTCAGTGAGGATTACCTCTTTACTACTCTGCTTCAGAGAGTTGAGGCCAATTGCTTTCAATAATGAAATTATTCCATGATAAGTGTATGCTATGCCAACATTACAGATCTCCAGCTTAACTCCTTTTAGAAGGAAAAGTATATTGAACTCTAATCCTGGTCACTAATATTGGCTGCATATATGTCTTTTCTCTTGGAACAGCTCAATGGTTATTCGAGACTTAACCTTACGCAGTGCTGCTAGCTTTGGCTCCTTCCACCTGATCCGTCTACTCTACGATGAGTACATGTTCTACTTAGTAGAACATCGTGTTGCTCAGGCGACAGGAGAGACACCCATAGCAGTCATGGGTGAGGTAAGAGAGTTATAATCTGTTTTCTTTTTCTAAAAGAATCTGAATTACATTTTAATAAAAATATATTAATTATTGATTAAAGCAATGGTTCCTAAGCAGTAAACCTTAGACCCTAGAGAGGCTGTCAAATTATTTCTGGGGGGTCCTTAAAACCCTCTGTTTATGTGTATTTTAGAAATCAATGTATTCTAAAATTGTAGATTATATCATGTGGAAGTTCATGGAATGTTTCAATATGTTATAAAAGAAAATAAAAATTTGAAAATTACTAGACTAAAAAAACTTGTTGAATGGAAAATAAGAAAGATTGATGCTTCTGATAAAGCTAAGGGCTAGAAATACAGGAAAAATGTTAAATATGTATTTTCTAGACTCTTTTTCCCAGTGTCCAGAAATCAAATTGAATGATTCTGTTTTAGAAGGCAATGACAAAGATGACAATGATAGCTAACATTTTGGGAGCACTTACTATGTGCCAGGCACAGTTCTATGTTCTTTACATATAACAAAGCATTTAGCACTTAATAACTTTTTGAGATAGGTACTAGTTTATCCTGCTTTACAGATGAGCATCTGAGATTGGAGTTGAAAGCTAAGTAATAGGAATTAAATGTTTACATAGCTAGTGAGTGGTGAAGATCTGTTTTAATACTCACCCTGATTTTCAAATCATTCATGTTGCTAATCACTAAAGATGTGAGGGGGAAAAAAATCCCTGCTTCAGATTTTTAGATAGTAAGCAAAATGTCTTATTCTCAACAAGTATCAAAAACTGAAGCTCTAAAGTTAATATAAACAGTTTGTTAATATAATTAAGGATAGATGCAAATGCTCCAATTATTTAGCACTGACTTATTTTGTTGTATTGAATTGGAGGTACTTGAGATCTTGATGGAGTATACCAGGCTAGGCAATATTATAAATTACCCAAAGCAGTAAAGAAGACATGTTCATTTTTAAACTATGTGCTTATTTGAATTGAGGTGAAAATAAATATGAAATTATTTTCCTAGTTTAATAAATGTGATATTACGGTCATGAATTAAAAAATATATTTAAAAAACCTCAAGGACCTATGTAAGGATTGTAATATAAATAAAACACATGTTAAACTTATTCAGAATGTTGGTTAAAATATTCCTCTTTCCCTCTCTTTAAAATCTCTTGTGGTATTCTGATTTATAGTACATGTTTATATGGTGTTGCTAATGGTAATTATGCTTAAATGATGCCAATTATATATGTGTAAGATTAAATGAGAATCATTATAGCTTTTAAGTTACAAGCAAGACCTCCTGTGACCAAAACAATGTGGAGTTTTCTTAGATTTGACCTTCCCTTAGTGCTTCTTTCTTTAATTCTTTAATAGATGTCTTGTTGGAAAATGTCTAGTTGGCATGTAGGTTAAGCATTGTAAAATTTCTTATCTCAGGTCTTAAAACTTCTGAAATAGACATGATTTTTGGTATATTTAACGCATTTGCCATCCACCTCATATGTTTCTGGACTTCTTTAATAGGATGATCAGGATATTGGTAACAGGGATTCTCATTAATGCCATGTGGTTAGTCCTAATGCTGGGTCTTTGCTTTCCTGGCATCTGCAGGGAACAACGGCAATGCTCACGAGCCACAGTGTGCAGACTCAGCTACCTTCTTATGTGCTTGTATGGGCAGTACTGGCTCACCAGAATTCAAAATGACCTTAAAAAATCAGTACTGCCAACTAATCATGCTAATAGGCATCCTTTTTTTTTTTACTACATGTAAACAATGTAAATGAATATGACAGATTGCCAAATGAGGCAAAATATATGAATAAAATCTAGATCAGAAGATAAGGTATGAAATCACTTCTGTTACATCAAAGATCTAAGCAGAGCTCTTGATTTCTTTGTGTAGTAACAGCTTACCCAATTTAGAGGGAAGTCCTTTGAGCTATCTATGCTAGTACATTACTCAGCCAAGGTCAAGTAAGACTAATTTTATAGGCTTGATTTCCCCGTACAACACTGATGCTTCATATACCTGTTAGGCACAGTGTTAGCCCTATCATATTTGCTATCACATCATGTGTGGCCCTGGTCATATTATCATGTCTAAACTTTCTTGATTCTTGGGAAAAGGAGAAGGAAATTCAAGAAAAAGAAATGCTGTTTTCTTGTGTGTGCCTCACATGTTGTACTAGACCTATCCTAGAAATCAGATTGGATATTTTTTTTATATTCAGGCTCAGTTGCACCCTTCACGCCTTAGGTGACTTCCCTTTCTGAACACCAAGTCCAAAAGTGCCTGTGTACACAGTGAGAGCAGCACCTCAGGCCAAAAACTATTGAAATGTATAAAAATCACCATTACCCTCAATCACAACAAGTGGTTTTGAGTCATCAGTAACTACAACCATGAAAACAATAATTTCCACTATTTATTGAGAGCTTACTATATACACCTAATAAAATTAAACTGTTGATCTACTAATGGCCCTTCCTCAGTAAAAGGCACTACAATCCTCCATGACCACACTGAATACCAGAGTGTCATCTTTTCTATGTCTTTCTTTCTTGACCCTCATATCCAACCAGTTTTTAAGTCTGCTCTTTCCCTTTATCCCAGCCCCATAGAGCAGTCAGTATCATGAAAATGCAAATGCAAATGATTGTATTATCCCAACTTGAAACCCTTCAGTGGCTCTCTCCTCTGTTACTTTTTTTTTAAGATTTTTTTTTTATTGTTTTGAGAGGTATGAAAGATAGAGGGAGAGAAAAGGAGAGAGAGAAGTGGGGAGGGCCCAGAGCAGTCTCCATAGTTGTACATCATTAGCTGTGACATGGTTTCATTCCACACAGGTGGATGTGGGGCCACGTGAGGTGGAAACCAAACTGGGGGCCTCCCGCATGGGAGATGAGAACCACTGGGAGCCGTCCCAGTGGTTAACAGTTGTGCCGCAGTTCAGCATATGGGGTAGTGTGGGCCTGGGAAATGCACCCTGGACCTCATGATTGTAAGGCAAGTGCTCAACTACTGAGCTATCCCAGCATCCCTCTTCTGTTAGTTTTAACTAACAGAATTAAAACAAAATTATTTCCTTGACACAGAAGGTCTGGTCCTACCTCTGATTAAATCTCAGCCTTCCTCTTCCTACTCCTTCTGTTACAATCACAGTGGTCTTTATTCTTATTCACCAAGCTTTTCTCATCATTGAACCACTGTGTAAATGGTTCTTTCTATCTAGAACTCTCTGCCTGAAATCTCCTTGCCTACTCTAACTCCTACTTTATAACTTAAATATCAGTTACACAAGAAGACCCAAATTCTCTCTTTCAGACAACCTTCGAGCTATACTTTCTGATTTATACTCTTTTTATTCTAGAACCTACATGATAGAAATTGCATCGTTCTTTTTATGGTCTGTGTACCTGAAGATTTAATGCCTGGAAATAATAGCAGACTTTGAGTCAGAAAAACTGAATTCTGTGTATAGTTGTGTCATATACAGTGGTATAACCTTGGGGTAAATCATGTTCACTTATATTGAATCTTAGGATTTATTTAACAAATATTTTTATATACCTACTCTAGGCCAAACACTATAATGATTAGGATATAATGATGAACAAAATGGATTTTGACCCTGCACTCAATGAGCTGATACATATTTGTTAAATATTTATGTAAATAAATAGCTATAAATTCTGATGAGTGCAGTAAAGGAAAATTAAAGGGATACAGGAATACTTAAATCATGAGGTACTTATTCTAGCCTGGGAGGGCCAGGGAAGGCTTCCACAAAAACACAAGTGTTTCAAGTGAGACCTGAAAGAGAAGAGGAATTAACTACCAGTATGTGAAGTTAGTGAGAATTTGGAGGTAAGGGGTGGAGACTGCATGCACAGGGAAGCATGCACAGCTCCTGCCTGAAATGGAAGGGCACGTGGCCAAGAGGGGCAGGGCATCCTGGGAAATCTGAGGCTCAAGTACAAGAGAGACCAAGTATACCCCATCATGTTCAGTAGACAAGAAGCAGAATTGGATTAAAATGGAAAGCCAAAAAGTTCAAGTGCAACTAACATCCACATAGCACTGTTCTAAGTGCTCTATATACATTAACTTAATAACTCGCAACAACCCTATGAGCAAACATTATTAACCTATTTTACAGATGGTAAAATTAGGGATAGAGCTATCAAGTAACTTGCTCAAAGTCATAAAGCTACTAAGTTATGAGATCAGGTTATAAAAACAAGCAGTTAAGCACCACAGTCCTTGTGGTTCGTCTGCCATTGTTACTGCCGGCTCCACAATGGGGTGAGACTGGAACAAGAACAGTTCAGAAATCAGCCCGGAAATGCAGAAAACAGTCACAAACTTTGCTGGACTTTTTTTTTGCATTTATGGGTGCTTTATTTGAGAGAAATACCAAACACCTAAATAAATCTAAAAGCAAAGCAAAGGGTTTTCACTTTAAAGTAACTTAACCCCTTGACGTACAAAGACTTCTCAAATACGTCCTTTGTTTCTTAAGCCATTGTAAATATTGATGTCTCTGAGGCACACAGATTTAATTTGCTTTGAGTGCATTTAAAATGCAAATATCAAGATATATATATATATATATATATTCGGTGTTAAAGTGTGAGCTCTAGAAATAATTTCTTTAGGATGTCTGTTTTGTATTTGTATGAAAGTGACACTGAAAGCCAAATGAGATGCGTAATTGACTGAAAACAGTGAGACTGCTAGTCAACAAATTCATATGGCTGACTATTCAATAGACGATTCAAATTCAAGTGAAAGTAGCCCCATCCAACGTAAAGTTTGTAAATGTGCAAAACCTGTATCTATATCAAACAGTGATGGCTATGATTCAGATGAAGAATGGAATTGGGAAGAAAAAAAATTATTTCAAATATAAAACCATTTACCCAAATTTCTGTCTAAGTGCTTTAGTTTTGTGATGAATAGGAGCAAATCCTACGCCTCTTTGTGTTTTGAAACAAGTGCTAAGTGATGATTTTTTTTTAATGATAACTGTAGGAACAAATAGATATGTAAGTCAAAAGATAGAGTACCAGAACTAGAAAAAGGACAAGTGGTTTCCAGTAACAAGTGATAAAATGAAAGCATACCACTTTTGTTATGTATCATAATGTTGCATGTATAGAAATCTAAAGTAATATGTACTGGTTAAAAATAGCAATATTAGAAACACCAATATTTAAAAATATATGCTTCGCAAACATTTTTTGACTATATTACGTTTTCTTCACTTTGTGGATAATGAAATATATGTAAAGAAGACAAAATATGAAAAGTGCGATGTATAGTCAACTATTTGAACAATAAGTTTGAACAATTATATACTCCGGATGACGATGTCTTTCTAGATGAGTCACTAATTAAATTCAAAGGATGGCTGGGGTATGTGCAATTTATAGCTACCAAACATGCCAGATTTGGCATCAAAGTTTGCATGTTATATGAATCCAATACTGGGTATTGCACCTGCAGATAAGCTGAAAAATAAATAGTATTTTTTGGTCACAGAATTTCATTTAATTCATATGTCAAGGGATTAAGTAAGGCTAATTATTTTAGGTTGTCATTAATGTGAATTCAATAAATGAGTTTTAAAATTGACATTATTTACATGAGCATGCAGGAGAGACCGATACATATTTTACATGTAAGCATAATATACAAATACTATACAAAATACTACCTTTGATGGTCAAATCATGGAACCAACCAAAGTGCCATTTGCTAGATGACTGGATAAAAAAGCTGTGGTACATTTACACAATGGACTATTACTCAGCTATAAGAAAAGATGAAATACTGCCATTTGTGACCACATGGATGGAACCTGAGGTCATGCTAAGCGAGATAAGCCAGACAGAACTAGCTAAGAACCATATGACTTCACTCATAGGTGGAATATAAAACTGAAGGCAATAAAGAAACGAAACCTCATGGACACAGTCAGTAGTTTAGTGGTTCCCTGAGGGTAAGGGGGGTGGGTATATGGTGATGGAAAGAAAGCTGATTCTGGGTGGTAAACACATAACGTAACACATAGATGAAGAACTTTAGAATTGAACACCTAGAACCTATGTAACTTTCATTAACTAGTATCACCCCAATAAATTTAACAATAAAAAAATATTACTTCTGCATTCCCTATAACACTGTTGTTTCAGTTGTTGAAATGAAACAGCATCATAGCTCTAAGTTTCATTTTAAGTGTCAATCTGCTACTACATTAATACTGACTAGTAAGTTTTTTAAGGCATTTGCCATTTTAGAGTTTCATTATTATTTTTACGTACATGATAAAAAGAAAATAGAATTTGTTTACTGCTAAAATGTATGTACTATTTTGAATTCTTTATTTAAATATTATAAATGTGCCCATAGACTTTCTAGAAGTGGTGAAAAGTTAAGAGTAGGGTAAAACAAAGTAAACAAGTTGCATCTGTTTGTACACCTGCTACATAAAAAACAAAACAAAACATAGGGTTTTCTGTGCAGTTCTCGCAAGAAAAATTGAGAAAAGTATCCTTTTTTTAAATTTTATGGATATTTAGAATCTATTTGAAGTTTATGGTGTATAAGCTTTATTTCATTAAATATGCACAGCCCATTAATATATTTGCAGAGTCTATAATTTTCTGGTCATAAAATTATTTTCTGTAACAAACATTTTTGTATTTAATAAATATATTTAAATTATCTTTATTATAATTTTATTACAATTACTATTATATCTAAGCTGCCAACTATATAACCAACTTTTTGAAATAAAAAATAGAACCAAATGATGATTTGTTTAATTATGAATAGAAATATTAAAAAATAATATTTACATAATATTTTTAGGGAAAAAAACTGAAGAACTCTTAAGGATTTACCATCAAAAGAAAATGTCGTGGATTCAATAAAATTGATATAGTAGGAGATAAAAATGTCAGCAAAACTTAAATACTAGAGAAGAGCAATAATAATTCAATAGGCAAGCTTTTAGGATAAAATTTGAGTGAAAATTTTTAATTTGAAAGAAGTATAATTGTAAATAAGCCTGGATGCATAAAACCAAACTGATGAAAATTAATTCACTGAACATTATTCTAGTGCAACTGGGAAATACACCGAATCTGTACCTGTGGGATAGCGACTATTATAGAATATTTTAGAAGTAATAAATCAGATATACTTGCATGCATCCCTATGTTCACTGCAGCAGTATTTACAATAACCTAGATATGGAAGCAAGCTAAGTACCCATCAATAGGTAGTTGTATTAAAAAAAAGATGGGAAATATATATACAATAAAATATTACTCAGCTAAAGAAAAATAAGGAAATTTTACCATTTGCAACAACATGGATGGGCCTAGAGAGTATTATGCTAAGTGAAATAAGTCATAGAAAGACAAATAACATATAATCTCACTTGTGACTATATATGGAATCTAAAGAACAAAATAAATGAACCAGCAAAACAGAAACAAACTCATAGATACAGAGAACAAACTGATGGTTGCCAGATGAGAGGGGGATTGGAGGATGGGTGAAAAAGTGAAGGAATTCAGAAGTAAAACTTGGTCGTTATAAAATAGTCACAGGGATGTAAAGTACAGCATAGGGAATATAGTCAATAATATTGCAGCAACCATATATAGTGTCAGGACAGGTGGGTACTAGACTAATCTGGGGACCACTGCATAAATAATACAACTAGCCAATATGCTATATACATGAAAATAATATAAAATAATTTTGAATACCAACTGTAACAAAAACTAATTTTTAAAATGTACTAAATTATAAACAAAAGAAATAAATAGAATGGATCATATCACAAGTTAAAATCGTGCAGAAAAAAACTATCTTGGAATAATAATAGCTTAGAAAATGTAATGTCATAAGTAACATTTAATAGTTATAATAAGGCTTATTATTGTTTGTTAGTATCTTTCTAATTAGGAATGGCCTTGTACAATCATCATGTTAAGTGTTTTACGTTCTCATTTAATATTTGCCAAAACCTTGCAACAGATGATTTAGTGTCCCCATTTCACCCATGAGGGAAACTGGTTGAATGATGCCAAAATCAAAACTAGCAAATAGCGATAACTGTGGAAAGTAGGACTGATGGTCTCACTCCAAATTGTCAAATGGGCTCAATCCATATTTTAATTTTTCACCATAAAAATTGTTTGGAGACTAGGCACTAATTTATTTTTATCTGTACAGTACAGCTAGTCCAAATACACCTGCACTCACAATCATACATAAACCCGATGCCTAGTGTGTAACGTTTCATTATTTTGTTTCAGGCTTCTTTCCTCTGCATTAACATTTGCATCTTGATGGTCCCACCTCCCTTCCCCTTTCCACTTTTTTAGGAGATGTTCAGAATATTCAAACTAAATTGAATATTAGTCTAAGCAAATTGCAATTGGAATGCTAAATCTGCCAAGAAACAACAACAACAAATTACACCCTTGAGCTTCTCCGTACCCACCCATAGATCAGACCTAAGTCAAAATTATTCTTTTAGAATTTGTAGTTTGCTCTTAGCTGTAAGTCTGCGCCTCTATATCAGCACAATTCTGACAACTTGAAAATGAATTATTAAAGTGACCCTCTGGAAAAGAGACATGGGAAGCCCTTCTCCTGTACCTTCATTCTCCAAGTTCCTAAGAATTGGCTCAGTTGAAGCTCTCCCATTTCCTTCCTGTTTTCTAGTTTGTCATTCTGTTCCTTTTTCTCCTTGCATTTGAGAAAAGTGCCTATTGACTCAGCAGCCCAGGGCCCTTTTCCTCTGAGGTCTCTGCTCTTTAGTTTCCTATACTGGTTTCCTTCCCTGCCGGCTCTGGGCCATATCCTCCCTCTCACAATCCCCCCAAAAATGCTCAAAAAATACTCATTCAAGGAAGGAAGCACAAAAGAATGATGGGAAGGTGGATTACGAACTTACAGGATTTCTCATTGGATTTCATGATCGGCATACTGGATTTCCTTACCAGGAAAATGAAGCTTCTAGACCAAAACAGCGTTCCTCCCAAGAATGTGCCTGTCAGTATTTCAGAGAACCTTTGTATGAAGTTGGGTTTTTGTAATTGCTCTGTAACTAGAGATTAGTCCTCCTGAAGAGTTTAGAAGTGGAAAAAGAGAATAAAAGTTCAAGATTTAAAAAATAAATTTCAAGAACTAAAATCGGCACTGTAGACACGAGGAAAGAAATCTCAGCACCTTGTCCTCATCCATGAAGTCCAGAACTACAAGGCTATTTGCCGAGAAAAGAGCCTTTAGCCCCAACCACAGGGCAAGCTGGATGTGAAAGATTTCCTGGCATAGACTAAGCATGACAGCTCCCCCTGCTGGCCTCTTTGACACACTTATCCCGTGCCCAGCCCAACTCTGGCCTTGCCGTTCTTTCTGGTATGTTTGCTCACAGGCACAGGTGAAGATAGTGATTTCTCTGGTCCTGTTGATAAAGAAATAGCCCTTGTTTGAGATGGCCACATTGTTCAATTCAGAGAAACTTTTGTCTGCATTTCACCATCACTTGTACTAAAATAAAATATACTTTCATAAATATGAGAAGTGTTCTACAAGTATGTTGCCCATGTGTGGTGATACTACATGCACTCCAAACTTGATTCATGCTCTTTGTAAAGGTTTTCTTGATACGAAAAGAACATGTTTTCACATCCCAACCCCCATTGTCTCTCAAGTTTATAATCTTCAAAAAAATAGAAGTAGCATAATCAAAATTAAGGAGCACTTTCATGACATAATGAACTAATGTCATGGCTTCCTGTTGAAAGTGGCTTCAAGCAGAGTCTGTTCGGTTTTGAGCACCACTGTTCTTTCTATTCAAACCATAGTTGTATTTACATAAAGAATATGCTGCCAGCCCACCCCTAATATTTGTAGGGCCTGGGGTACCCTATGTCTAAATATTTAAGAGGTTATAAATCAAGCTATAAGTAAAATTTGTTCTATCCACCCAGGTTGATAAATATATCTTGACAAGAACTTGGAAGTCTGGGTTTACATGTAAAATTCTATGGTTCCTCCTACTTCCATGCCAGAAAATGCTGACATAGACATAGCCCCTGGCCCAACCTCTGGCCCCTAGACCGCTTATGTTCTCTTAGATCTCACTCCCCATCCTATAGTATGAATAGCATTGTGCTCATGCTTGTGGACACCTCAGTCCAATCATCAGGTTTGGCCCACCTTTGCGAATCGCCACCTCATTGGCTATTTCTTTTTTCTGAAGGGTGAACTTGGAGAAGAGAACTACACTGACCTGGAAGGGGACTTGGGGTCTTTGTGCAGGGAATTCTGGGGTCTCATATAACAGGAGTGTGGTCCAGGGGGTGGGAGGGAAACCCAGGCTGTAGGAGGGTGCATCTACTTGTCCCAGTTGACTCCTTATACTATAGGGAGGACCATAGTCACAGGAAAGCCATAATAGGGACCTCCATGGTGTGGGGCTTAGGACAGAGGCCCCTCTTGGTTTAGTCTAATGGTGGTGTTAAATATTTCTATTTTGAAACTACTTTTCTCCTCAAAAGCAACAAAGGCCTGTGTTCTTACTTCACTTCACTACCTGCATACTTATTCATGGGTGCTTAGAGCTTTGAATATATATAAAATAAAGGTACATGCATTGCTGTGTTCCCAAGGTGAAAGGGGGTACACAAAAACCTCATCAACTAAAATCATGATGAAAATATGCTACCTGAGTACAGAATGGCCAAGAGCACGCATTGCCAGGATAGCTGGTGAGCTGGGAGGTGCAGGGCCAACAGCGAGTGTAGGGTGGAATTGGCCTTCCTGTGAAGCAACTGGCTGAAGTCTTGAGCATCTTAGCAAGCTTCAAGAAAACTATTTGGAAATACATAGAAAAGTATACTTGCAGAAAAAAAAATAACCAAGGAACACAAGATTTTACCAAGTAGAACATTAAATTCCTTGCAATTTTTATAAAATTGGAACTCACTTTAAAAGTCAGTGACTATCTACCCTCCAGTGTGAAACCCTGTACTGAAGATAAATGTAAAATGCTTTAATTTGATTCTCATTTGGAAGACGTTTAAAGAGAATAACAATGCTCTAAAATCCCTTATGATTGAAATTTCAAGATGTTTCTTGCTACTATCCAAAATAGTTGCTGCTACCTAATCCTTTTGTGATCAGTTCTAAGTTTGGGTAATAGGAGAATGCTCAGCTATATAATATTTATAAAATTCAGAACATTATAAAGTTCAAGCTAAGGGTAGACAGAATATTCAGAGATTAGAATTGGTTAAGAAGTTCCAAATGTGCATGTAAACAATCGCTCTGCTTCAAAAGGGAGAACTTAAAAGGGCCCTATTTCTTTATTGACTTTTTAGAGGAGCAGAGAGAGAAACAGATGGCTGGACCAGGGTTTACATGTTGATATTCATCTGAGCTCATCAGCTATTTCTGGCTGTGTGATCATTTCCATTTGTAAAACATATACACACACGTACACACACACACTTAAGTTTAGGCTAGCCCTTCTCGTGGTGTTTGCTTGAATCATAAATGGCGTGGCCAGTACATATAAACTGACTTCAGTTTCAGCCCTAGGTTGAGTTTATAGTCTCAACAACCCTCAGTCAGAGCCTAAGAATCACTTTCATTCTCAGGCAGAACTTGTAGCCCTACACAGCTAGAGGTATTTCATTTTGAAAGTCACCATCTTGGGGCTTTACAGTTAATTCTAGGACTTTACGAATAGTATTTGACCACTGTAGTTTTGGAAATATATCAGGAAAATTCAGGTTCAAAAGGTAACACCTGGGATCACATAGCTGATGGTGATAGAGCTGTGATTCAAACCCAGGACAGGCTGGCTCCACATCCTATCTTATTCCTCCTGCACGATGCTCCACACCCAAATATAAATTTCAGATTTCACGTTTAGTACCTTTGCAACCTGGACAAGTTATGTATAATCTCACTTGAGTCTTAATTCTCTCATCAACAAAATAAGCATAAGCATCATACTTTTATAGGGTTGCTTGAGGATTAAAGTGGGTAAGTAGATGAGGTAGGTAGGTATAGGCAGGCAGACAGGCACATAGTAGGTGCCTGATTGTGTTAGCTTCATTCCTGTCCCTTTTCTTGCCATAGGTATATAAATATCTGAAGCTATGTGCAGGATCTGGCAGAAATAACATCCCTTTTTTATGAGCTGGTAATCCACACTAAATATGTTATTACAAAATCATAAGCATGTAATTCTATAACATAATAAGATCACACTCAAGCACACTATACTACTTTAAAAAAGAAGGGGAAGCCGGGATGGCTCAGTGGGTTAAGCGCTCACTTTGCAGCGCCGGGGACCAGGGATTGAATCCCGGCCCTGGCCCGTGCGGAACCATATGCTGAACTGGGAGCTCCCCCAGTTCAGTTCTCTCTCTGTCTCTGTCTCTGTATCTCTCTCTGTCTCTGTCAAAAAATAAATAAGTAAATAAATAAAAATATTTTTTTAAAAAAATAAATAAATAAAAAATAAAACAGAAGTTACTTTTGCCGGATCCTTGTATATTACTCAGGAGGGACTATATCCAATTGCCTTCTACTCCAGATAAGGATTTTTAATATTGATTCTGCACTGGCAATCCAAGTAAAGATGTGTACAATTAGACCATCATTTATTTGACGATAAACTAATAACTTGATAAATTAATAAAACAGATAACATAAGTCATGGGAAGGCTTTAATAATACTGTATTACAAGAGGGACAATACCCAAAATCAACTGCATTTTTGTACGCCAACAATGAAACTTCAGGAAGAGAGATGAGAAGATCCATTCCCTTTGCCATTGCAAACAAAAAAATGAAATACCTAGGTATAAATCTAACAAAGAACATGAAGGACTTATACACTGAAAACTATAAGACACTCTTAAAAGAAATTAAAGAGGACACAAAGAAATGGAAGAACATTCCATGTTCGTGGATTGGAAGAAATAACATAGTTAAAATGGCCATACTCCCCAAAGCAATATACAGATTCAATGCCATTCCCATCAAAATCCCACAGTTATTCTTTCAATAAATAGATAAAATAATCATCAAATTTGTATGGAACCACAAAAGACCACGAATCGCAAAAGCTATCCTAAGAAAGAAGGATAAAGCTGGGGGCATCTCACTGCCTGACTTTTATCTGCACTACAAAGCCTCAGTAATCAAAACAGCTTGGTACTGGCAGAAAAACAGGCACATGGACCAATGGAATAGAATTGAAAACCCAGAAATAAACCCACAAATTTATGGACAGATTATTTTTGATAAAGGATCAAAAAATA
>PVKE010017090.1:0-31181 GCA_004027555.1 Craseonycteris thonglongyai
GGGGACAGCTTTGTTTGTGTAAAGACATTTTATTTTGTCCACAGAATAAAAATAATTTGACCGTGGCAATCCTGACTGTCCACAGCTGAGAAAGCTTTGATTGGTCTATGTTTCCAGAATAGAGCACCTTGGGCCTCTGGAAATCTTATTAGCTACTTAAATAATTTACTGAAATGGGCACTAAACAGGAGAGCACCTATTTTGGGAGCCAATTTCTTCCATGCACTTCCCACTTTCTCCAGAAATTCCTACCCCGGTTGTAAACACGGCTGAGAGGCTCAGTGAGTTATACAGAGGCCCTGCAATCGCTGTGTCCCGGGCAGAGGCTCTGGTCAACTTGCCATTATTCTTTCTCAAACTCTTCCCCTTAAAAGTAGACCATTCCACCTAGCGTGAGTTTGAGCCAGGAGCATGGCCCACATCGCCGAGGTAGACCCTGAGGGCTCAGCCACCTTGCCATCTAGCTGTAACATGCAATTACATTTTGGCCAAGAAAGTGATAATGGAAGCTATCTATGCACATTTCTGAATTGAGTTTTTATAATGAAGTCATGCGTTTTTCATTCTTTCTTTCCCTGTCCCCTCAGACTATGCCATGAGAATGGAAACTTCTCCCTTGAATCCAGAGATGGAAGCTTCAGAGTTGGGAAGGCAGAATTGCCCAATCTTGTTAGACTGTCTAATGAGAGAGACATTAACTTCTGTTTTATTTAAATCTCTGGATTTGGGGTTTCTGTTATTCCAACTTTACCTGTAATTGAAAACTTGACCTCAAAAATCTATATGTAGGGTCCACTTTTGCCCTAAAATACTGGTTTACTTCTCGAATAGCACAGATTTACTTCCTGAAAATCAGACAGTTTCAGGAGAACAGAGCTCAGGACACTGTGGTTTATCTAAACGAGAACTGCTTGGAGAGTTAGGAAATGGAATTTCATTGTAGAAGTGGAGAGAATGCTACCTTGAAATTCATAATTCACTGTTTTGTTGTTGCTGAATTTGTAACTTTTTAATATAGTTTCAAATATACATGGCACTTATAAAAAACTTGCAAGAACAGTATAGGAACTTTTGTAAACCCCTTTTCCATATTTGCCAACTGTTTATATTTTGTCCATTTACTTTATTATTCTGTGTAGTGTGTGTATGTGTCTATTAACATAGTATTTTTTTCTGAATTATTGTGTTTACATTTTGTCCATTTACTTTATTATTCTGTATAGTGTGTGTGTGTGTGAACATAGTATTTTTTATGAATTATTGAGAGTAAGAGATTGTCTTTCGTGATTTCGCACTTTCTGAAAGTTAGCCCGATTATTTGTAGAATGTTCTTCAATTATGATTAGGTGCAGGCTGTGCATATTGGGCAGGGAAATCATGGGAGGGATGTTGTGTCTCTTCTCAGGGGGAAAATAATGCTCGTTTGTCACTTTGATCACTAAGTTAAAGGGGTAGCCATTATATTTCTCCATTGTAAAGTTACTCTTTGCTATTTAAATAATAAGTACTTAGGAGGCAGATACTTTGAGGCTATGTAAATATCCTGTTACTCATACTTTCATGATCAGTTTTAACAGCCACTGATGATTTTATACCATAGGACTTCTGACAAGGATTTACTTGGAGGAAGTGTGTAGGACCTATTAGGAGAAAGGTGCTGAGGACTATCTAACTTAGAAGAATGAATCCTGGAGTCTGGTTTCAGCCACCAACCCCACACCTTGACTTTCTCTTTTGTAAAATGAATGGGTAGAGGGGAGGTGTTCTTGGGTGGAATAGCTTCTATCAGCCTCCTAATCTGGGAATCTAGTATTGGTAGACAGGGGAGCTCCTGGCGTTCAGGGAAGACCAATTCTTTGGGGTGTGAAGCTGTCACATGTTTTGTAGGATCTTTAGCATCCCTGGCTATTGCTCACTGATGTCTCAGAAGTTTTTTGCACTAGAGAGGTTTTAAAGTAAAGTTTTTTATTTTTTGATACTTCTATCAAGAGCTGGGGTCTTAAATAGGGATATGTTTGTGCCCACTTTGGCCAATGCAGTATTGTAGGAGTGACACTTATGTGGCCTCTGATGTTTTATCCTACAAGGCTGTGTAGCTTCCCTCATTTGCCAGAAGTCTTCATCTTGGAGGCCTGAGGCATCATGTACGAAGTTGGCTACTCCAAGTCTTCTAGGCTGTGAGGAAACCTAATCCATATGGAGGGGCAAGATAGATGATAAAGATATAAACATAGGTACAGGTACAGGTACAGTTGTATAGATAGAGATAGCTGCTTTGATCAACAGTCCCAGCTAAGCCTAGCCATTGAGTCATCTTGGCCCAGGTAGCAAATAATGTGAGTGAAGAAGTCTCCATATTCTGGCCTCTGGTTGAGAACATCTCAGCTGTTTGGAACTTCCTAGCTGAGAACCCAGATGTTGTGGAGCAGAGACAACTATACCCTGTCTGAATTCCTGACCCACAACATTTGTGAGCTTAATGACCAGGTTGTAGTTTTATGCCACTTTAAGTGGGAAGGGTTTGATATGCAGCAACAGAACTGGAACATCTGCCCCTTTCTACTCTCCCTGAGGGGACAGTGCCACCTTCAAGAAGGAGCCACTGTGCGTTGTGGCCTAATGCATCCTCTTTCTACTATTTGTCGACAAAATATATTTTAAATCAAAATATTATGCTACGGTATGTGTGCTCTGTGTCCTCTGGGAGAGTAAGATCGGGACTATTGTGGGTTTTTAATTGACCTGGTTGCTTGTTTTTTATAACCTCAGCAGCCCTGGAACTTTAGCCTTGTTTACGTTTCGAGGTTTACATGGCAGGTTTATGGAACATGACTAACTTCCAAACAACAAGTACGATAGATATGTCAGTTATATTCTGCTTTTGGAATTGCTGGGATTTAGAAAAGTGGTGATGACATAAATTCTACAGAAGAAATCACATTTCTCTAGAGGCTTGACTTATAACTTTGGAGATGTATTCCAGAGTCCTCTGTCTCATCGCTGACACTGAAGTCTGAGTATGTGGGGAGAGTGAGGACTTGTGAATGATCTTTGTCTTGACTACTATGTACTGTGATCACATTCTCTTGATATCTAATGGCTGCCAAACCTGAGAGAGAGACGGAACCCTAAACATTATTCATCCATTCAACAGACTAGGGATTGTACTTGGTTTTGGTGATAGAGCATTGAAGGAAGACACAGTTTCTGCCCACATGGAGATAACATTCAACCTGTCAGGACAATGAACTTACAGGTTTGGGGAACACAGTAGCACTCTGCTTGTCATATTATCCGTGGCAAAAGGCCCATTCATTCTTCTTATCTCCCAATCATCTAACTAGCATTTTTGACTTCTACTCGGTCGTGGGTAGATATACCCTATTACATGCGACTGAATACAGTAAGAGCCAATGGGATTTGCCACTCAGGTCTGACAACACCCAGACTAGTTTGTATGCTGTTCAAAAAAGACGAGTGCACAAGATTACTTCCTTGAATGTTGTGGCAATGTCAAATTGCTACACAACTCTTGATACATTTACTTGTAATCTATGTATTTATCTGCTTATAGATCACTGGTGAATATTGCACATACATAGACCACACTTGGAGTGGCACAACTGGTGAGAAATGATGTAGGCAGGAATCATGTTGTCAGTTGCCATTTAGACATAGCTCCCAATTAGAAAAATTGAGGACTTTTCTCACAACGCACAGACTGTCTTATGTTCCAATTTCTTATTCTTTAATTCTAGGCTCATCACAGGATAATTGATGAGCAGAGGCTGCGAGTCTTCACCTCACCTCTTAGAATCTACCAGCTGTGAGAAGAATGTTGTTCTTAGGACCATGCAGTTAGTAACCTGGTGGGGAGGATGCAGCCACAGTGAACTTGAGTTACTACGTGTTCCTACGCACCTGGGGTTGATAACACGACTCTCTAAGACAGTGTTCTCAGGAGGGTATAAGGAAGAAAGCTACTCTTAAAATAGCTTTAAATCACTCCATTTAGGAAATTCTCAGTGATGTCATCTGAATTTTTCAGGTAAAGAAATGGTACTATATTAATTAAGGGTCTCTCTTGGGTGAATAGATAAGAAAAGGAACATGCACATTCTGAATAAGTTTTTCTAGGATTTTCAAAACTGGAAAAGTAAGTTTAGAGGAGGGTGGTGTTTTATGACCTAGAATTTCTTAATTTCAATTGTAAATATTTTTCTTATAAGTAATTTCTCCTTAAAATGAAATAATCCAAAATGCAATAAATTATGCTGCAGCTGGGTAGAATATTGCCCTCAGAACCTAGCTTGCTTTCTGCACAATGAGGAAAAAATTGTGGTCTACCCCAGACTCTTTATCTACTAACCTGACACAAGATGACTGGCCTTGCCAGCACTCCCGGGTGGGGGAGGCATCGGAGGTAGGTCACGTGGTCTCTCTACTTCTCAGGTCTAATCTGCACAGAGAAGAACTTCGCAACAGAGCAGGGAAACCAGCCAGTCACTGACATCTTGCCAGCTGTGGCGTGTCTTCAGCGAGGACTTGGAGCTGGCAAATAAACTGCTGCCTGTGTCCAGATCTATTGGTCTGAAAAAAAAAAAAATCATTCTCATCTAAAAAAAAAAAAAAAAGTCCAAAGAGCAAACAACAACAGCAACATCCAAACATCCAAACCAAACAAACACTATAAAGGCCATCCAACGGTCATTTCTTCTGCTTCTCATTCAAAATCGCAGTGTCTGTTTAACAGCCCCACAGCCCTAGGAGGGAAACAAACAGGTCACTCATGAGAGTGTGCCATTGGGCCCATCATCCTGATGTCTGTTGATGGTATTTATCTGAGTCTGAAAGTCATCACATGGGCACAAGAGCAGCTGATACGGCATGACGTTGGTGCCGTATGAAGGGCTGTGAGTGACAGCACAAAGGTAGAGAAAATTATGCCTGAACGCTGCAGGCAGGCAGCCCACCTCCCAGCCCTCCTGCTCCTCTCTGCCTTACCAGAGTCACCTCTTCATCACAACCACCAGGTCTCATCATCGGCTTCAACAGCATTTGACCCTTTGCTTGCCTCCTGCTTTCTCTGTGGCCAAGACTGAGATGAATACCTACTGGGTCCACCTTTCTCTGCTGGGATGAACTCATTTTTGCATTGCTCTTGGGGAGCCATGCTTATATCTCAGAACAGTTTTCCACAGGTAAAGAAGTTGCCCATATTCAGAAGACAAAGCCAGGTTTGAGATTTATGAGCTAAACAAAACTCACACAACCCGAGGAATGAAGGGCACAAAAGGTAGTGAGGTTCCTTAGCAATTTAAGTACTGGTTTATGAATGGAGCAGAAGAACTATTAATATATCTACTACTACAAGGGTTAGACGTCAAAGCTAGTACTGTATGTGGCTTGAATAAATGGAATGTCACAAAATATCTTGAGCTTATTTGGGTCACACTGGTGAGCTGCTGGCTTGAGTTGAAGACCACTCCCGGGGGACTGGGGCAGGGTCATTGTGCAGAATGAGCAGCACTCAGGACAATTTGGTCATGAGCAAATAGTCACCATCTGCCCTGGATCTCAGAGCTGAAGCTCTTGTAGGAGCTTCTGCATACAGGTTGCACCCTTTGGGAGCCACTTGTGTGTTCTTAGAACACTGAGGTTTGTGTAGAACATGGCATAGCTGTTCACAACCCTCCAACAGCTCTGCTTCCAACCAGGAAGTGAAGCATGTGGCTGAGTCTGTCAAGGATGATGGGCATAGACAAGCGTGGACTGGGGACTGTGGTACCGCGATCCTAGGTATTGAATCCATGGGGGACTTGATCGACTTCCTGGTAAGGTCAGGGAAAAGCATGTCAGGCCCAGCTGGAAAGGACATCACATACGAACTAATAAGCACCGGTGACCAGGAAGGACACACACAGAGTTCCAATCCAGAATCCAGAATTTGGTGCAACTCAAGTTCAGTCTGGATCAGTGTCATTGTTCTCATCTATAGAATGGGCTGATTTTGTCCCTCTGGACTCATGAGGTAACGCATCAGGTTTTGTGGTCCCTGTGCATGCGGAGCTGTGTGCGCACAGGCAGTTGGAATGAGGGGATGAATGGGGCTAGGTGTCCTGTAGGACTGAGGGAACTAGACACTTCAGCTCTGCTACTGTGGGCAGTGCTGCTACGTACACATCAGAAAAGCTGGCCCAGCATAAGTCTTCAGGAAGACCTTTTTCAGGGGTCAAAACTCTGATAGTTTTTTATTTATTTTTTTATTGTTTTTGACAGAGAGAGAGATAGAGAGAGAGATACAGAGATAGAGAGAACTGAACTGGGGGCACTCCCCAGTTCAGCACATGGGTCTGCACTGGCTGGAGCCAGGATTCGATCCTCGGTCCCCGGCGCTGCAAAGCGAGCGTTCAACCCACTGAGCCATCCCAGCTTCTCCTGATAGTTTTAAAAAAAGATTTATTTTATTGTTTTTGACAGAGATACAGAGGCAGAGAGAGACAGAGAGAAGGGGGAGGGCTCAGAGCAATCTCCATAGTTGTACGTCATCAGTTTTCAACATGGTTTTGTTCCACACAGGTGGGCGGGGCCACATGGGAGGCATGCCCCTTGGAGCCAGGGACCAAGCTGGGGGGCAAGAACCAAACTGGGAGCCTCCCGCATGGGAAGCACACCCCAGGTCAGCGTATGGGTCTGCATGGGTCGGGAATTGAACCTTGGTCCCCAGGTCTGCAAAGTGAGTACTCAACCAACTGAGCCATCCCATCTTTCCCTCTTATAGTTTTTTAAGTAACATATTCATTAACTCATTTAGTTATCCATTGAGTCATTGATATTTTGGAGTATTTAGTTCAGTAATTGAACAGCTATTGATATGTGTATACAGTCTGCCAAGCCCTCTTGCTAGCATATGAATGGGGTCCCCAGCTTACAATCTTTCCCAAGATTTATCTACTCTGTTTGCTTATTCATTTGTTCACTCATGCATTTAATAACATTCTTGCCCCATGGAGCTTACATTCTTATACACAGCTCTTTAGGAGAGAAGAACAAACAATTATTTACCCAGGATCTCTGATGTGGTGTTGGGGTGATTTGTGGCTGCTTTAGGAGAGAACCTAAGTGGCACACTCTTCCCAGAGCCAGTTAGAAATCTTCCCTCACAGGGTCCCCCAGAAGGGTGGCTTTCAGTGTTTGCTCTAGAGGAGATAATGTTAGGAGGAAGGACAGTGATTCATGACTTTTTAAAGATTTATTTTTATTGTTTTTGGCAGAGAGAGAGAGAGAGAGAGAGAGAGAGAGAAGGGAAAGGGCCCAGAGCAGCCTCCATAGTTGCACATCATTGGTTTTTCCACATAGTCATTCCACAGGTGGGTGCGAGGCTGCACAGGGCAGGAACTGGGCTGGGGTGTCACCCTGGTGAGAACAGAACTGGGGGCACTCCCCAGTTCAGCATAGGGATTCACTCGGGGCTGGGGCCAGGGTTTGATCCTTGGTCCCTGAGACTGCAAAGTGAGCGCTTAACCCACTGAGCCATCCCGGCTTTCCCAATTCCTGACTTTTTAAAGCCATCTTAGATGTTTTGAAGGTTGCAGCTATATACCCGTGAAAGCCCTAAGCAGAAGGAGTCACGTGTCTTTGAGTTAGCTTTCCCATCCCTAATCATCCTCCCACATTTCTGTTTCCGTAGTATGATCCACTCTGGCTAACTTCCCTCTTATTTTCCTTGTTATCCATTTTCAAGTTTCAGGTCCTGTGCCTCTTTTTTCAGCAAACATCCTGATTTTAGCAGATTGATTACATATGGCTCCTCTGAGCCTCTCCAGCCCTTAGTCTCTTTGTGCATCTCCTGGAGGCCTCGAGGGCTTCACAGATCATAGCGGGCAATGTCTCTCTGTCTACCGTAGACTCCAGCCTCCTTGGAGAGCAAGCCTTAAGCTCTATGCCTCCTGCCTGCTCTGGAGCAGTGGACACATTGTTTCATGGGCACTGATGACTTCATGATACTTTAGTGGCTGGGTAGATAGTTGGATCACACTCTGTGGTGACCTTGATGGAGCTTTTTGTCCACGTAGAAACCTAACCCCTGAAGCAGCGAGGCCCATCTGCAGCTGATTTTACCCTGTAGGTTTAGTTCTTAGTAGTACCCTGAGGGCTCCTGCCCCCCAACTCTACAGATCTTCCTGTTGGAACTTTGCATGTGTCATTTTACATGTAGACACGGCTATGGCGTCACTATTGCAACTTGATGAGAGCAATATTTCTAAACAAAACAATCCTGGCGGTTAGCTCCGGCTCCCTTCTATCAGCCAATAGTGCTGGGGTGGGCTGCACTGTACACACACACACACACACACACACACACACACACACACACACGCACGCACACACTGCGAGGGTCCAGTTTTCTGGGTGCTCTAGGATCCACTGGAGCATCCTCTGTAAGCCCCCCTCCCTTCCTCAGTTAACAGCAGTGTCCCAGATACATGTATAACAGGTCTCCAATTTATTTCTTTCAACAGCCCTTGGCAAACATTTTCTTCCCTCCTTTCCCTTTTTATTGCTTGCCTTTATCTACTAAAACCCTGCTTGTGGGTCTCCAGCTACCTTTACAGCACCTGCCCTTGTTAATATCTCTGTGTTGTTGCAGTTGCTGCCTTTGGGGTCTTAATAAGGAGCAGGTGAATGTTATCAGGACACTTTCAGGAAAAGGGATGGGAAACATACTTAATCCCAACCAAGGCATTCAATATATAGGGTAACTCATTTAAAACCATCCCTGTGCAGTCAATATTGTTTCCCCAACTTTATGATGAGAATAACTATCCCCAGGAAAGCCCCAAATATAATTATCTTGAAATTCCCTATAAGAATCAATCTTACTTCCCTTCAAGCTCTTTCTATGGAGTCCTAGTATTTATTACAAAATAAAGATCACACCCCTTAGCCTGATATTCAAAATCCCTCATGAGTTGGCCCGACTCTCCATTTTCTGTCCATTGACCACTAAATAATACTTAGCTATAATCAAATTAAGTTTACCCTTTTTCATAAGTCCGCAATTCTTTACCGTTTATGTTCCTGTGATTCTCTCATTTATAACATGCTCCTCAAACCATTTCCCCCACATATATAGGTTGTGCCTAACTTAATAAGCAGCTCAAGACTCACAATCTCCACTCAAACCAATTGTCCACCTTAGTAGTAACTGTCTGCTTCACTAACCATGGCACCTAATCTGGGTCTCTCCTGTGGGCTTTCTTAAGTGTCATTCCATCCAAAGCTGTGATTTCCTTGAAGGTAAGAATCACATCTATTAAATTTGTCATCCCACAATATGACCAAGAAAGTGCTTTCTTTTTTAGAGTTGGTGCTCAAAAAAAATAGTTGAGTTAATGATTTGGGGAAAGCCACTACATCGTCTAACTACCATCTCCACCTGTAGTTAATAACCAGTTCTAAGTGAGATACTGGCTAAAATTTATGAAACAGAAATTGGTATTGAAGAATTAGCTTTCTGAAAATTTTGCTTAATGTGACTACTTCCTTTATATTTCCCAATGGTTTCTCTTTAGCAACCATCTTTGTATTTGGTTAAATACACATGGGTCTTCTTTAATAGAAATTTGAAATTTATATTGAAATTATATAGTTAAAATTTTTTTCCACAGAATAGGATAGTTGGTGGTTATGCAAGGTTGGACACATGAAATATTAAATATGCTTAATAAAGAACTCGTTTAGAGTTAACTTATCTCTCTTGACCTGCATTTAACTATTTATCTAATCAACAAACATTTATATGTGCAGACATATATCTTCCCTAAATTTTAGACCAGTATATGAAAGCACAACTCAACAACTCAATCTGGCTGACTCATAGCCCCCTGGAACCTGAAAAACATAAAATTGAATTTATAATCCCACATTGCTGTCCAGTCAGTCTCTAAGCCAAGGCACCTAGCACCCGTTTTGGGTGCTCCACCTACATCAAGGAGCAGTGCCCACACCATCTCCTTAGCAACATTGGTCATTATTCTGTTTTACTTCTTCCTGCTTTTCCCTTGATCATGCCCAACCAGTCAATTATTCAGTAAAATTGATTGTACTGCAGAAATATCTGTACTATATCCCTCTTTTCCTTTACCACGACTGCTATTTTGAGCTATTTTTTTTGCATAAAACAAAAAAATGGCCAGTATAATTAACAATGAACTTAATGTATTAAGCAACCATGATATCTTGACAACAAACGAGGTTCTTTATAGATGTTATCTCATTTACCACTCTGAAGAACACATTGAAGAAAGGCATTCAAAGAAAAGTTTTCTTTAAATGCGGAGACCGAGACTTAGAAATTTGAACAGCCTAACGTTTCACACTAAAATGGGACTTAAAGTGAGTCTCTGTGACTCTAAAGTCTAATCTCTGGCTATACGTGTGTTACCTCTCAGGGAAGAAAATGATAATTTTGATTAAAAATATTTACCAGTTTATCCAACTGATGCATGGAACATGCATATGTGCTCGGTTTTGGATTAAACTGGTGCTATGGTGATGGGTGCGTCCCCAGAGGGACCCCCGGGGTCATTAGTATTGTCTGCGCTGGGCTCCTATCACAGATTCCTGGAACATCTCCGTCACTTCAAACCTGTGCTTTATTGCTCTCACATGCCACTTCCCTATTGATGGTTGACTGAGCCCTGCTCTGTGTCACCTCCTTCCTTACCCTAGGACCCAGGATGATGGAGCACTGTTACTTTCTGGAACATTGCTGATTACCTTAATAGCAGGATAATAAGAGTTCTGTGAAGGAAGTGCTGGCTCTCGAAGCTCCTAACCACAAGTGTTGCCATTTGGTTAGAAGCACATAAGTTTTGACCAAACAGTGTCACGTGGCCACAACCAGGAAAAAGCAGGAAGGTATAGAGAAGACAGTAAATATCGTTGAACAATAATATAGTTCACCACAGTTAGAACATAAATGAATATATAAAGTTAATTATACACATGCTACTGGGAAACAAAATTTTAGTTTGATCTGCCTTTAACAGAAATGTCCCAGTATGACTGATAATGCTAGCCTCAAGATAGCAGACCCCGGAAGAGCTTGCCCTTAGGAGAGTGAGCGTGTGTCTCTCTCTCTTTTCTACAATGTTTGATAGAATTGCCCACTGAGGTGGCACCTTCTTTGGTGTCTGACTATCTATTCCCTT
Organism: Craseonycteris thonglongyai; assembly: GCA_004027555.1. NCBI lineage: Eukaryota > Metazoa > Chordata > Mammalia > Chiroptera > Craseonycteridae > Craseonycteris > Craseonycteris thonglongyai. The sequence continues at coordinate 11,217 of PVKE010017090.1, forward strand.
TTTTCCTTGCTCTGGTCTTCCTTTCTTTGTGTGGCCACACAGATGGCAGTAAAAGGCCAAGTTTAGGCTTCACAGTGGTAGGAGAGAGGCACTCTTTAGGCCTCAAGCCAAACTCACTTCTCTAACCCAATTTTCAGGAGAGATCAGCATTGGAGAATGCTGCTAGCAGAAGAGCACTTTGTATCCCATTTGGCTACAGTTCCCTGAGACTTATCTCCATCAGAAGCCCATTGGGAAGAAGATTGATTAGTAGGATTCATAGGATTCATTTTTTCATTTTTGGACCTTTGCCTTAGTGCCATCAAATTCCCATTACTACATAGTCATAAAACATGCTGATGAAAGCATGCACACATTTTATGGATTAGAGAGGAAAACAAAATGGCCAGGTAGATAAGTCAGGAAAGGATGAGTTTCTAGGTCCTGAGGAGTCAGGGAAAGAAGTAGGGCAGAGGAAGAATAAACACAGAATCAAGAAAGAACATAGGGTCCTAGGTTAATAATATGTGACGGAATATGACAGATTCAGAACAAAGGGATTTGGTGGCATTTGTCAAAAACTAAAGCTGAAAAGGCCAGGCTACTAAAAGCTGCTACATAATAATAATCTTAAAGCTCTGTTTTTTATTTCAGAATCTCTCATACTTATTATGCTATCTCAGACAAAATAGACAGTCATGATTCAGGGAATGAATGAAGAATGAATAACAAGTATGATGTGTATAGGTTATTTATGGTAGGTTGGCATTTGGTTATTATATTTTCATAAGAATTCTGTAAAATAAATTACCATTGTATCCATAGTAAAGATGGGAAAACTGAGGCTTAGAGATATTAAGAATTTGGTAAGCATGCATCTCTATATAATTTCACAATTATATATATATATATATATATATATATATAGCAGTAAGGTAAGGTGACCAGATTTTAACATTGGTAAAGTGGGACACCATTGACCGGGGGGGAGGGGGTTCTTGATTAAAAATTTGGTCTATCTCCCGCCGTTCCCTAGCTTGTCGTGCATTCTTTCCAAAAATTGGGACTTTCTTAAAACGCCACGGGCTGCAGGACAAATTGTTAAAAATTGGGACTGTCCCGCCAAAAGCGGGACATCTGGTCACCCTACAGTAAGGGGCCAATTTTAGACTTCACAGTCTCTGCCCCCAGTGCCTGGCACAAACCTCTTAAAACCCTGGTAATTTCCTAGGTGGTAAGAGCACTAGGGCCTCCCTTGTTCTAATATTCGTCTTTCAGCCCTGACCCTGACACAGGGCTTTAAGAGCCCTGTGCTAGGAGCCCAAAGTTATACGAGCACTAGGAGCATATTGGTTCTACGGAGCTGACACTGTGGGGTGGGCTCCTGGATGACAACTGGGCACAGGAAAGGCCAAGAATGATTAAATGCTTAGAATTTTCAAGCCTCCACTTCTTCATAGAAGGGAGGGGAAATGCATTTAATAATGGATCATGACTGTCTGAGGAAGCCTTTATAAAACCTCAGTAGTAGGAGGTTCAGAATGTTTCCAGCTTGAAGTGTTTTTCTGAGTTCTCTGAGCCACTCTAGCAAATTACTCCAATCCAAGGAGGAGGTCGTTGGAACCTCAGATCTATAGCCAGTTGATCAGGGCACAGGTGACAATCTGGGCTTGCAATTATTGAAGTGGGTGGGTGGAAATGGAGTCTTGTGGGACCGAACCCTTAACCTGTGGGACCTGACACTATTTTCAGGTGAACAGTGTCAGAATCGAGTGGATACACTTGTCTATAAGTGTTTTAAATAATAATGAAAAGAAGTGCGTATTATTTCTTGTAAATATAATTATGGTTGCAATCCCTTTTAGGGTTAATTTTGCAGCTCAATAATGTTATTAAGTCCCCAGGCCCTTTCTACTCTTTCATTCTTAGCCCTTGTGTTTTCTTCCTGTGGTTGCAAAATGACTGCCACAGCTCCAGACATCACATGAAAGCATGGCGATGCCAGCTGACAAAGAGTGAAGCTTACTCTCTGAATGTCATTATTAGGAAAGAAAGTCTTTATAACTGACTATGTCTAGGAAAATATCTCAATAAGCTCTTTGTATGGCCATGAGGGCATGATCTGTCCATGGATAGCAAAACATATAGGGTTAATTACATTGCTCTGTTTATGGTGTTGGATAAAATTGGGGGTTGGGACAAGCAAAGAATTGTGTGAGAAAGAGAGAGGTAAAGAGATTAAAATAAAAATGGGCAATGGATTGAACAACTTACAGTGGTTAGCATTTAATTACAAGTCCAGACAACTAAAGGAGTTTTTTGAGAATTAAAAATTTTAATTTTAAAACTTAAAGTCTTTGTATTCCTCTGGTCTATATGCCTTTCATTTTTCTGATTCTACTCTGAAGACTGAAGTATATACAGATTCCATAGGTTTGTTTTGGAGAGAAAGTTAAGAAAAGAAACTGTGTTCCCTGATCTCAGTCAGGATGAAGCTCTGAATTTAGATGAATGTTGGGTAGATTTGGAGTTCATTCATTACAGGAACTTAAAGGTTAAGCCCTGAGAATTAACAGAAATCTTGAGGAAGACATTGAAATTTCCATAGCATATACAATAGAGTCTTGGGATGGTTTTATTTAATTTTCAAAAGTCAGGAAGGCCTTAGATGACATACAAAATGTTGCCTTGAGTATTCCTAAATGTCAATCTTTGCTGGTAGTTCTGATAATTCCCTATGTACAAATCCTCATAAGAGCAATTACTTTGGTCAGAGGTTGTGAAAATATATAAAGCCCTTGAAATGCATTGTCAAATGTGATGACAGGACACACACACACACACACACACACACACACACACACACACACACACACACACACACACACACACACACACAGTCTTGTACCACTTTCTGAGGTCTGAGTCTGCAGAGCTGTTGCTTTGTCCTGAAAATACAGATTACAGGGTAAGATTTTAATCAAAACTTATTTCTTCTGAGTAGCTTTGAAGGCAGGACTGCGAATAGCAAGGGGTTGGGTGAAGCGTTCATTTTGTCCTGACCAGCAGTCTCTTGTCTTTAGAAGGGACTCATCTTTTGCCTGAGCCTCTTGGGTTAGAGGAGGCGAATCCACTTGTAGAAAACAATTCTACACAGCCCCGGAGGTCTGGGCTGATTCGGACCCCTGGGCCCGGAGAAAACCTATGAAGCATAATGCTCGGAAAATCCATCTGATCGGGTGGGATTTTGTTTCCCTCCTGTATCTGCTGCCATAGGAGTGCTGTGTGCACCAGGGGGACAGAGCAGGGACTGGGAAGTGCTTCTGGGCACTAGATGACTTGGGCTCCTTCTGTAGTCACTTGCTACGTTCTGGGGAGGGAGTCTAAAACATCCTACAGAGGTGCCTCACCAGGCTCCGGAAGCCTGTTTGCCTAAGCTCAACTTATTTAAACATACATGAGGGAGATTTGGGAATTATTAAATAGAGGATATGTCACTATATATGTAATGCCATCATCATCACCATCATCACCATTCCCCACCATCACCTCGTCATCTTCATCATCGTATCAATTTTCCCTGCAATACTGGGGGCCCAGGGTTGGTTTACTCACAATCCTCAGTTTTGTTCTTCAGCCCACAAGTGTGAAGGTTGCACGAGGGCACGAACCTTTCTGTCCATTCACCTTCGTGATCCTCATATATTAACAAGACTCAAGTAGGTAATCAACGCATATTAACCAGAAAATGAGTGAATGCATGCACGAATGAATAGTGTAGTATCATCATTATTCATGCAAGGTGACTCTTTTGTTTCATTTAATTTTAATTTTAATGATTTTTAAATCCGATTCCCCTTCTTGCACAGGCATTCTTTCCAGTTTATTTAATGTCTGTCCTCCCAATTCAACTTCCACATTTGTTTAGACATCTGGGTATCCTTAAAAACACTATTATGTGTATTTTAATTAATATAAATAACAATTGAGTAAATCTCTTTTTCCCTCTCTTATTTTATACTCTCATGTTATTCTATGCAAAACTAGTTGACAATTTCTGACAAAGTATTTCATAGTGAGCTTCTCCCACATTTTATATTTTTATGTGGACATCCTCTTAAATGTCTCCTTGTGGACCTGCAAGAGGGCTTCTTGGGGACATCCACTCTGGGATGGAGTGATTGTGGGGTCATTGTCCAAGTGTTTATATAATTTCTCTAAGTTTATATATATATATATATATATATATATATATACACACACACACACACACACACACACATATATATATATATATATATATATATATTATTGTTAAATTTAATGGGGTGACATTGGTTGGTAACAACTAGATAGTTTCCCGATGCACAACTCCACATCACATCACCCACACATCGCACCATGTGCCCAGCTCCCAGAATCAGGTCCCCCTCCAACATCATATATCTGGTGCTCACTTCCCCCTCCCCCCACAACTCTCCCAATTTCTCTAAGTTTTACGAGATTATTTCTAGAAAGGCACCGGCAGTGCACAAACTTCTATTTCCAACCTCTAGTTTTGCGTGCTCTCTACCTTTATGATCACACAGTGATGCTCACTCGTGACTACTGAGTGTGAGCGTCTGTTATTCGTCTTCTGCTTCCCCTCTGAGTTGCCTGTTCTTATCCTTTGTCTCCATTGTACTAGACTTCTTTTCTTTTTAGATGATTTACAGAAATTCTTTTTATATCTAGATAGTAATTCCTTATGGAGATCATATCCCAGGCTGCACTTATTATTACCTTGCACAGAGTGACATTGGAGGTTCAGGGATCTTTTTCTGCTATATTTTTCCCTCATGGTTTACATATTTGGGTTCTGTTTAATAAAGCCTTTCCCAGTGTGAGGTAAACACTTGTCCAATCTAAGGTAAACATATCCTACCACATTTGCTTTGTTAACTTAATACCATTATTTTTAACTATCTTTTTTTTTTTTTAATTCACACATATATATGATCTTGGTATATGACAGAGGTAGCATCACAAATCAGTGGAAGAGTGATCATTTAGTAAAGTTTTAAGTTTTTGCTCATAATTACATTAAAAGAAAGTTAACTTCAAGCAGATTACAGAACTGTGATCCCTTTGGTATACATATTCTGCTATTGGTTGTTCCATTTTTTTTTTAATAGTGCATGTTGTCTTCTTTTCTCTATAAGGTCACTTCGAATATTTTTGGGACCATTAGCTGCCTTGACTGGTAACACCATCAGGATGGAGGAGCTAACCTGCGGTCCTGGATCGTTCCTTTTGCTAAGTTAGGGGCACGTGGGGGTTCTGGTGTTGACATTGTGCTCAGTTCCTTGCAGGCTTTCCTAGAGAATGTCCCAATGCCCCCCTATTCCAGGGCACCCTCCCCTGTGACCTAATTTTTGTAGGATGGTTGTAAACACCTGTGTCTACCCTGTGTTAAAGTAAACTGGAAGGTATGTGTAATGCTGGGGCCACACTAAAACTCCCAGTGCTTTGCCACCTGTCTCTCAAAGGAGCCTTGTCCTACCCTATGTTAGGCCACTGCCCAAACTCACCCATCAAGGTCATGTCTCCCAGAAACTTCATGCAAATGTTTAATTAGTTTACAAGCATCCCTCTTAAACAGGCAGACTTCCTTCTTCTCTTCGGGAGTCTTGCTAGTTGGCTGGGGAGCGTGCCAGTGACCGTGCTGGTTGGCCAAGATGTGGGGAAGTCTGTCAGGAGCCTGTCACATGGGCATCTGGTATTGGAGGTCCATGCCTGTCAAGCGTAATCATCAAATGCTTTGTGAGCTCTTGGTATATTGACTTGTTTTCTTCAGATTGCGTTTGTCATTTTTTAAGGTTAAAAATAACTCCCAATATTTAGTCTTACTAGTTGGACACATAATTATAACAACAGGTTTGTTGAAAATAATAATATTCAATATAAGAGTAATCACAAAATTCTGTGTGCTGACAATCATTAATTTGATCTTCCTATGTCTTTGTGAAAGCAATAGAGTCTCTGTTTTATTTTACAAATGAAGAAACTAGGGTAAAGTTGCATGTCACATGCTAAAAGCTGCCGTGGGTATTGGTGGTACTTCCTGAGACACAACTGTAGAGGGCTCTGTTAAAAGCCTTGTGCTTCAGTGACAACATGCCCAGGGTCGCCTGGTCAGGTCCTGCAGCCACGCTGGCTGTCAGGCTGATGGAAGCTGTACTCAACATTTGCCGTCAGGAGGAAGGAGGAACCACCATTCACTGACTCTTGCTTAAGATAAGATGTGGGGAAAAGAACCTAAGAAGGAAAACCCAGAGAGGTGGCATCTAGTGCAGGTCACATGACTGCCTGCACGCGTGGCTTTGGGCTCGTTTCTGATCTTCCCTGGGCCTCAGGTTTCCAAGCTTTGAATGGGGATGCTGACTTGATACATGTCCCTTTTTACTCAGTTCTAAAGAATTTGTGGCTGAGAGTGAGGGTTCCAAGCAGTCTGCTGTTTCTGACTTTCATCCTGAAGAACTGAATTTACTTCCCTATCAGACCAGACATATCAGCATCGAAGGTTTGGAAGGGCCTTTAGAGACAACTTAGGCAGACGCCAACACTGGGATTCCTTTTGCAATTATAAGTTTAGTAATGCACACGAAGCAGAGACCTTTTCCAGTGTATTCCTAGGTTTTCCATGGAAGGGGAAGATGAAGCCTGTTTGCTCCGAGTATTTACTGTTTTCAGAATGCACCTGCCCCAACTTATTTGCCTCCCTCCTTTCCTGCCTTCATCCCTTGTGGCCATGCTATGGTTCCCAGGGGCAACTTTTATAAACGTGCAGCGTGGCACAGGGTGATGCCCAAAGATGGTACTCATGGAATACTGACCTGTGATGTGCTCGTGGATTCTATCTGTTATTATCAACTCTCAATACCTGGACCAGTTTTCATATTTGAAATCCAGGCATTTGGGAACCTTTTAAAGTCCCCGAGTTGCAGAATGTGTTTGAATGGGGTAGAAGGAGCTTGGATGAGACCCTGTACTGGATCGAAGAGTGAGAAGAACTGAGCAGAAATCTGGCCCCAGGCAGAGCCTCTGCTGTCGGGGGATGAGAGGGAATGATCCGAGAGCTCAGCACCCAATATTTTGGGGTGATTGCTGAGCTCCCTGCAGCACCTGGGTGACTGTTACTCTCTAGAGGCAGCTGAGAGGTAAAGGAGATTGTTAAAACTGTGCCACAGACGGCCACTCCACAGGAGTATCTATTTTGGCAAAATAAACTGTGGATATGTCTTGAGAACTTGGGCAGCAGAGAATGTAGCCTCCTCTCCGGTCTCATGCATGCAGACTTTTTCTCCCAGTAATGAGGGTGCCAGGCGAGCCGGCCTTTCCCCGACAGTGCTGGCAGTGGGACAGCTTGTGCCCAGGATGGATTTTTCTTCATTGATTCTAATCTTCCTCCTGACTGTCTGTCTTGGCTGCTTTGACATATTGAACACTGAATAGTCCCTGAGTAATTCTTGAGCATTTGGGGATCGTTTTTATTTTTATAAGACAGTAGAATCCAATGGAGTGATTTATGCACGTACTAGAAGAAAATGAGGGAAAAAAGAAACAAAGTGGTTTCATTCTGGGAATAAACACAGACTCGATGGCGATTAAAAACTACACCAAACAAAAGATTCCCACCCAATCTTTAATAATTTCATAATTTTATAAGAATTCACGGAATCATGGAGAGATGAACAGGAACAGATAAAAAAAGACTTTCACAGCTGTGACTTCAGCCATGATTGATGAGAAAATGCTACTGGAGGGAGAAAAGGAAAATGAATATTTATTAATGGAATAAAGTGTCTGGGCTTAAAATCTAAGGAGATCCATCATTTCACTTTCAAGGTTGGGTGCATCCAAAACAGAAGGCTCAATATAATGGCCCCATGGCTGAACCATAGGCCAGAAACATTCACAAGCGCTGCTGTCATTTGCACTGGGGTGGGGAGACTTTCTGGAGATGTTATTCCCTTTTCAGCCCCCATTAACATCACCTGAACAGGGCAACATTACATGAGTTCTCGCTCCAGGACTACTGTGACAATAATTGCCTTCACATTTTAGAACACCCAGAGCTATGTAGTCTGGTCACTCCCCCAGAAATTCATACTTCAGGTCTGCATACTTTCTCTGTATATGGTAGTTATGGCCTCTGTGCTGACAGCTTAGGAATCATTAGTAAGACTTTTTGTTCCATGACTTCATCCGTCTCCCCTGAACCTTATAAGGGCACTGTTTCGCCAACCAATGGCGCCTCTTCAAGTCTCCTGGCATGTTTTCTCCCCCAGAGAACACTTAGCTGTGCTTGCTCTCCTAAGGTTGGTCAATTCTGAATGAAGACTCAGACAACACTGTTTCTTTTTTGGTGAAATGTTATGCACCTGACTTTAACATCTTGAAAAAAATTGGAAACCTCGAGAAGGCTTTGTTAATTTCTTTTGTGATGGTGTTTTTTTCTCCATGTAAGCAACTTGTTTAGGCAATTAACAGTAGTGATATTGTGGTCTGTTGTTTTGACAGGGAAGGAGAAGTTGACTGATGGCATTTAACTGCCTAACGTAAATTGAGGTGTTGAAGATGTACTGGATGTTTCAGTGCATAGACTTCATTTAATGGGTACCCCCAAGCACATCACTCCTACCTAGCTAACCATTAGCACACAATGTCCTCAGGTCCCATGCTTGCTGGAGATCTATATTCTCTTATCATGGAATGTAGCAGTGCTCATTTATTGGTTCCGTAAACCCATCTATACTAAGCGTTTGAAATCACTGTCTCGATAGATGCTCTGGGTCTTTAGCACATCACTCCTAGAAAAGAAAGTCACCTTTTTTTTCTTCCCCAGATAGGACTATTTCTACTGTGCAAATCTTGGACTGCACAAGTTGGCTACTACTGGTTTGTTGGGCATGTTATTCCAGAAGAAAAGTTGCTATTCAGTTAGTGTTTCAATTTCCTTTAAACAACTGATTCTACCAAATCCTAAGCAATAAATGTGGATGAGTTATCTCTGTTGGCCATCTTGGGAGGAGGCCAAGAGAGTATGGATCGAATTGCTAGTACTTTTATATCATGTACATGTCCCAGTTCCCAAGGTAGACTGGGCATTTAGGTCCCTAGGAAAGAGATGGACCTAAAGTAGGTGCCCAGCAAATACTGATGGATTAGCTTTATTAGTTATTAATTAAAATTAACTATTTTATTATTAATTGTATAGTTAGTTTTTTAAACAGAAAGCAATACTGGAATTTTATTCTATCTTTGAGGGAACATTTAGATCCATTGATAATTATGCAGCAAATGCCAGAAGATATGTGCTCAAGGAGGCTACAAATCTCAAAGGCTAGAGTTAAAAGAGCTTCTGAACAAAATGCTGAACGCTCTCTGCGAGAGTCATGTGAATGGCTACACATGGGTTGACGGGCAAGTGGGGAAGAATGCTGAGAGATAAAACTAAATAAGAGTAGTTAGGGGCAAGACCCTACAGGTCCTGTTTTTGTGTTTTTTTTTCTGGATGAAGACTGTCTACTGTGTCCTTTCAATAGTGAAGTACTCAGGATCTGTGAGACCAAAGTAAACAGATAAGGGCTGCTCAGATTTGGATTTTAGAAAGATGACTGTAATGCCTGGAGATGGAATGGAAGATGGCATACGATGCCGTCTTAACTCTTAGCACTTCAGAATGTGACTGTATTTGGCAGTAGGGCCTTGGAGGAGGTAGTTCAGTTAAAACGAGGCTTTGTGGGTAGGCTCCAATCCAACCTGACAGGTGCCTTTATACAAAGAGGAGGCTGGGCACACAAGACACACCAGGGAGGGGCATGTACGGAGGAAAGGCCGTGTGAGAGAAGGCCCTGGAGAGAAGGCAGCCATCCCAAGACAGGGAGAGCGCACCTCAGGAGAAACCCAGCCCCCGACACCTTGATCTTGGCCTTTCAGCTTCGAGAACTGTGAGAAAATAAAGTTTTATTGTTTAAGCCACCCAATCTGTGGTATTTTGTTATGGCAGCTCTTTAGTCAGAGTTCTCCAGAGAAACAGAACCAACAGGATATGTTTGCCTGTTTGTTTGTTTGAGGAATTGGCTTACACAGTTTTGGAGTCTAAGAAGTCCTTGAAGTTAGCAAGCTGTTGGGTGACTCAGGAGAGCTGATGGTATAAGTTCTAGTCCCAAACCCAGCAGGCTTAAGACCTGAGAAGAGCCCATGTTTCAGTACAAGGTCAAAGCAGGAAAAGACTGATCTCTCAGCTCAATAGTCAGGCAGGAGGAGCGAACGCTTATTTGAGAAAGAAGCAGCCCTTTTGTTCTGTTTAGACCTTCAACTGATTAGGCAAGGGCCACCTACATTAGGGAGAGCAATCTACCTCACTCACACCATGGACTCACATGTTAATCTCATTCACAAACACCCTCCTGGACACACCCAGAAGAAAGCCTGACCGAATACCTGGGCACCCCTAGCCCCGTCAATTCGACACATAAAACTAAGCATCACAGCAGTCCTATGAGCTCGTACACAGAGTAGTAACCAAGGGAATGCACAAGAGGATATAGATTTGACAAATAGTTTATTTTAAATATAATGGAATCATAAGGACTTGGTGACTGACTAGATGTGAGTATTAAAGAAGGGGGATGCGTCAATGATATCTTCAGCATCTCTACCCCAAATGACGGAGTGGATACTGTGCAGAATTCATTGTTGTAGCTATTAGGAACAAAGCTGTTAAACCGTAAGCAGGGTCTATGCAAATTAATATAATAATAAATATACAGATGATGCATTTAACTCATAGGAAAGAACTTGTAATCGTTAATCAGAACCTTCTAACTAATTTTGCATAGATATCTTATTTTTAAATATTTTTCCCCCTTAGCCCATATTGGATGAAAAGCACCATATTATAGGGGAGTGTGAGTGTACATGTATGTTTTGATTTACACACAGAAGAGAGTTCTAGTCAACTGGAGTACCTATATGTGGACCGTCAAAACCTAGTTTTGAGGGAAGAGAGAGCCAATCTATAGGAAATGGTAGATGAACTTAAAGACACAAAGATTTGGGGTCATTGTGACTAAGAACAAGGAGATACACACTCAGTGGTCCTGAGGTCATTGGTGTTTGGTAACTGGATCATCAATAAAAGGCTATGTGTGATGGTCAGATCTGTTATCTAGTTAGGCAGAGGAAGAATGAATAGGTTTTAGAAGTAATCAAAAAAATACAAGAGTTTTGCAGTAAAACGAAAATGTGATGTTATAGCCCCTGGCAGGGGCTGAAAATGCTGTCTGGAGTGCCTTCAGTGGGCAAAGGGGCCAGAGTGGGGGCAGTGGGCAGGAGAGAGACGTCCATGCAGCTGGCCCGGGCACCCAGACCTGCGCCAGCAGCGCTCCTGACGCCTCCTGCTTCATCCGCTAGTCTACAGAATGGCTCTTGTGAATGGTGCTGCCACCGCTGATTGCTTTTCTCATCCAGTGTCCCAGGCCCTGTCACTATGCTCCTTTGGAGGTCAGGGATTCGATGAGCTTCAGCAAACAGAAGAGTGTGAAGGGAATACAACACATCCTGTCTTAAAAAGCTTGGCTTTTCCTTGTTATTGCAAAAGCTGCGAGTTTACATTCTAGCAGCTGCTCTTCAGGTGGTCTCCTGGGTGGAATGAATTGGTTGGCAAAAGGGTGGACACTTGCTTGTCTAGAGATTGATGGCTTACTTTCTAGAAGCCATTGGCATTCTGCCATGCAAGGGACTGCTCCCTCTTTGATCTTTAATCTGTTAGTACAATTGCAAGTGAAAACTCACCAAGAGTTGCATTACAAGCCATTTGTTTTGGGTAGAATTCTCACGTGATACGAGAGGCTGGCTTTGTATAAGCTGCTGACTCAGCCTTTTGTGAAATAAATGTTTCTTTGATTAAAGGCCAGTGTGGGTGGGGAGGGGCATGGGAGCAGGAAGAGAAGGTAGGGGAGAGGTGAGCAGGTATGAATTCAGGGTGAGTCATTTGTCTAGTTAATAGAAAAGACAATAGCAATATTTGTAAGAATTTGTCTCAGCAACCTACATGCATGCGTGAAGGTATTTACCACATGAGTGAGCTTTGAAGCAGATTCATCCCGAGTTGAACCTTCAGATCACTGCGGTGTTGGCTGACCTTGATTGCAGCCTTGGGAGAGACTTTAAATAGATGATGTGGATTCCTGACCAACAGACACTGCAAGACAACAAACGTGTGTTGTTTTAAGTTGCTAAGTTCTGGGATAATTTGTTACACAGCAAATGATAACTAAAACAACAACTAAGATTTGGATAGGCTGGGGGTTAAGTCAGTTACAGCAGAGAGATTTCTGTCGATACTAGGTATACTCACACTCAAACTCTCCTTCCCCATCACCCCCCCCCCCACCTTCAGTGCTCAGGAGTGTGTTTGGCCCATGGCAAGTCGCTATGTTGAATCTCGGTTTATGCAAGTTGAAGAAGAAAAGTAATGGTCAAATTTTTGATTTTATAGATTTTTTAAAAAGATTTATTTTATTGTTTTTGACAGAGAGACAGAGAGAGAGACAGAGAGAGGAGGGAAAGGACCCAGAGCAGTCTCCATAGTTGTATGTCCTTAGTTTTCAACATAGTTTCATTTCACATGGGTGGGTGCAGGCCCACACAGGGTGGGAACTGGGCTGGGGGCCTCGCACATGGGAGGCATGCCCCCACGAGCTGGGGGCCAAACTGGGGCCTTCCACCTGGGAGGCACACCCCAGTTCAACATATGGGTCCACAGGGGCCAGGGCTGGGCCCTGCACTTGATCCTCGGACCCCAGGGCTGCAAAGTGAGCGCTAAACCCGCCGAGCCCTCTGGCTTCCCCAAAGTTTTTTATTTTAAAGACTCCTTTGGTTATATATTAGTCTTAAGTTTTTTTGGGGGGTAGGGGTAAGAAATTAGGTCTAATCAAAGCAAATGGTACCAAAAGCTGATAAAGAATTAGTTAAGCTATACTTACCAGCCTATTTAGAGACATCAGGTTAAGTAAATCACTACTATGAATGAGCCCTGTGATGATAGAATAAATGCAAGTTCAAGCTTAAAGAAACTCGTTTTTTTTTGTTTTTGTTTTTGGTGGTAGTTGTTGTTTGTTTTCATATCCCAACATGACATGTGCTTCTTGGCACTTTTTCTGCTTGGGATTTAGCGTGGACAGTGATCCTGAGGCTGTGGTAACAGTCACATTGTTTATTTATTACTCTTTAGATTCAGGTGGCAGTTCTAGGCCTGAGAGCTCCGGAGAAATGAGTATAGACGTCTGACCAGAGAATGACTCTCATGCCATCATGACACTGGCTCTGGCTTCTGCTGCTGCTGCTTTTTTTCATTATAAATGATGCTTTTACTCACACCCCCTTCTTGAGGGTAATGACTGACATTCTGTTTAACTTAGGAAAATTAGTCTAGATAAGTGCTGTCCAATGGAAATAGAATGTAAGCCACAAAAACTAGCCCATATGTCACTTTAAATTTTCTGGTGGCCATGTTAAAAAAACGAAAGAGGTAAAATTAACATTAGCAATAGATTTTATTTAACCTAATACAGCCAGTGTTTCATCACTTTAACATGCAATTGATATAAACAAAGAGTCTGAGATCTTTTTTCATCCTAAATCTTCCAAATTTAGTTTGGACTTTTGGGGGCCAATGGGATGGACGGGGCTGGTCTAGACTGTGTGCTGAGCTGCTTGTCTGGCTGCTGAGGACTCAGCTTCGTGTCACTCTGTGGTCTCTTAGTGGACGTGGTGGCCCTCGGCCCTCCTCTTCTGAAGGCACGTTCTGCTTCCCCGTTCCTCGGCCCATATCATCTGGCTGCCACTGGGGCTGGAAAATCAGCAGCAGGTTCTTGGGCTGCTACTCTGTAGCTCTCCTTGCGAGCAGGAAACATAATAGGATATAGATTATAGCAACATGCAAACTGTTCATCAATTATCCATTACATCTGCCATCTCCCTTCTGCCAATTGAGGTAACTATGTTATTGCAAAAAAATAAAAAATAAAAAAATCTTATTTTAATTATAATCCCATCAGAAGGTGCATCCATTATGTAGAGTGCTTTGGCATGTTCTACAGATTTAATTTTTGCACAAATACTGGAGCAAAATGCAGCAGAGAGGAGCAGGCTTGTTCATCTCTTCATGAATCTATTCAAAACACCTAGAGGGGAAGCCGGGATGGCTCAGTGGGTTAGGTGCTCACTTTGCAGCCCTGGGGACCGAGGATCGAATCCCGGCTCCGGCCTGTCTGGACCCATATGCTGAACTGGGGAGTGCCCCCAGTTCGGTTCTCACTGGGGCGAGACCCCGGCCCAGTTCCTGCCCCGTGTAACCCCACGTCCACCTGTGGAATGAAACTATGTGGAAAAACCAATGATGTGCAACTATGGAGACTGTCCTGGGCCCTCCCCCTTCTCTCTGTCTCTGTCTCTGTATCTCTGTCTCTCTCTCTCTGTCAAAAACAATAAAAAAAAGTCTTTAAAAAACAAACAAAAAACAAAACACCCAGAGTGCTCGCTCTACAGAGCCGTTGTGTTTGGTGGGGGACACAGTGATATAGACCATGGTCCCTGAGGAACTCACAGCCTGAACGGCGAGATGAGCCCTGAACAGGGGCCCAGTGTGGCCACATGCTGTTACAAGGGCCTGACTGGGATGACTGGGGGACACCTTGGAGGGGATGAAATGGCACTGAGTATGGACAGTGTGCTAGGATTTGGATGTGTCACTGTGGCCGAGAAAGGGGTGTGGAGAGTCTTTCCGGCAGAGTTGGGGATGATTTGATGACAGAGGTAAAACGGTCCATTGAGAACACGTGTTTAAGGATACATCTTCGGGACAGGCCCCGCAGAGGGCGGAGGTGTGAGGCCCTGGGGACAGGAAGGATGCACAGCTAGGTGGAGCTGTGGTGTGGTAGGATTCTCATGCTGCCCAGGCAACTGCGGCTCATTTTCCTGGCTGGGTGGAGCCACAGAAGGTTCATAAGAGGATCAGAGCTGCGCTTTAAGGGGATGGACCCGATGTGTGTGAATTCCTGCACAGAAGTCTGGGGACAGGGAGGGGGAGAGCTTGGAATACTTTGTCTCTTGTGGGAACAAACAATATTAAACTAATGGGTCTATGTGTTTTTTGACCTTTAAAAAATGGTATTTTCAGCAAACTTCCTTCTCCCCATCTTGCCCTTGTTAAATATTTCATCTCAACTGGAAAATACCCACAACAATGATTTTTTTTTTTTGTATGGTTTTAGCCTTTCAGCAATAAACCAAAACAAACAGTGGGGAGCTTACAAGGCCTTTCAGCTGAGCAAGATGAAAGCAGATGCCTTTATTTTTGATTATTGTTAGAAAGCACAATAGTCCACTTCTGGGAATCCTGGGCGCAGGACAGAGCAGAAACAAGGCTGGTGCCCGGCCCTCCCCATCCTTGACCTGACATTTTCGTAGCATTTCTTAACTTGCCCAGGGTTTATGCGCATGCCCCAGAATCTCCTTAGCTGAGGCAGGATCCAGCTGCCCCAACTTGTAGCTGGAACGCTCTTGCTTTTCCAGCCTGTAGGGGAAGCCCCAGTAGGAGACCCGGAGGAAGGGGAACCCGTTTTTCACAAGACTGTTGAGGAAAGAGCGGAGCCTTTCTGGTTTAACGCCCCTGGTGCAGCGCCACAGGCACCTTCAGGCTGGATGGTGGGCTTCTTAACGGCTCTTGCCTTGGACAGGGTGCGTCTGTCATCATGATCTTGCTTTGTCCAGAGGCCCCTGTTCATAGCAACAGGCAAACATACCCTCCTTGTCTGCTGACTCCTTTCTTCCCATGAGCCTTTGCTCACTCATTCCTGCCACCCAGTGAAGCTGTTGATTAATTTGCTCAGGCATTTCCTTTTTTTTTTCAGTCAGTCAACATTTAATGAGAATGTACCATGTGCTAGGGCCCAGGGATTCCAAGATGAATGAAATGTGGTCTTTCAGGCGCTCGTGGGCAAGAACACAGATATTAAAGGATCTTGTGGCAGGTACTGCCACGGGCACCAACTTCACATCCGTGTGGACGCTCAGCCCAGCAGCCTGAGAGTCAGGGAATCTCAGAAGACAGGATGTCTTTTTCTCAATGGATGACCTGAGAGCTAATCGTCCTCCAAGATCCCCGCACAGTCAACACATCTTCCCTGACACGGCCTCCCCTTTCTCTGAGCATTGCCACTTACCCCTCACGTACTTTCTGTTGTTATGTGTACTTTTTACATTGTTGTCTGTCTCTTTATTAGGAAAAACAAGGTAATGGTACATTTTGACTTTTTAAAGAAAACAATTTCAGCAAGCTTTCATATCCCCCAGCTCTCTGTTAAATATTCTGTATCAACTGCATAGCACCTGATACCCATTAAGGTTGGGTTAGATGAAGTGAGCTCATTTCTTTATTCTTTCATTTAGTAACCACACTTGAAACACCTGTATATTTTATGGTGTTAAAATGTGAACAAAGCAAACACAGTTTTTCCTTATAAAGCTTACTTGGTGGTAGTAGTATAAGCCAATAGGTAAAATGCAAAAACAAACAAAACCTGGTGAGAAGCACTGTGAATCAAACTAATATACAGAGTGTTGGGGAGGGAGGTGGGCCTGTGATTGCTCTTCCTCTGTACTGTGCTCAGTTTTGTAAATGTCTACACTGGGCACCTCCTCCCCGGTCCACAGGGCCGGTTTGGTGCTGATGGATGCAGGGCTTGGCTTATAGGAAAAGCGCCAGGTCAGACAGGGAGTCGTGGGGGTGCTGGACGCAGGCACAGGCTTGGACCCACTCTTAGGGAGGCTTGCTGAGATGATGTCAACTCTCCAGGGTGTCCTGAAGCTGACACCTAGGCAGCTGGCACCCCAGGAGGGGGCCTGGGGGCACCAGCCTCACTTCCCCAGAGCCTGGCTGTCTTCCCTGCAGTGTTGCTGAGACCCCAGGCTCCCCCTGGGCTCTCCTTATGCACACGGGATCCATGGACTGAATTGGAGGCCATTAGAAGCTCTAGCCCCAAAAGTGCTCAAGTCAGCTTCAATTTCTGATAGTCTTCCCAACTGGTATAAACAAAGCGTTTGAAAGAGGGCATATCTGGGTCCTGTGGTGAGAAGGACTTAATGCAGGATGACAAAGCACCTCCCCCCTCCCCCCTTCTCAAGATGGCCATCCGATGGATTCCCCTGCCTTTCCCTGATTGAGGCACAGAAAGTACCAGGCAGGCCACCTTGAGTAGTGAGGAGTGTCTGCCACTTCCTTGGTGTAGTTTGTATCAAGAGCCACCAAAACCACTTACTCTATTAAAGCAATTTATGACCCTGTTGTCACAAGAAGACAATCTCCCCCTTGTCCCCAGTTTTACAGAAATATAATTGGCGTGTAACAATGTATTAGTTTAAGGCACACAGCATAAAGATGTGATATATGCATATACTGTGAAATGGCCACCGTAATAAGTCTAGCTAGCATTATCTCATGTGGTGACACATTTCTTTTCTTGTCATGAGAATTTCTAAGATCTCACTTTCAAATATACAAGACAGTATTAACGACAGTTACCATGCTGTACATTACATCCCCAGGACTTACGTTTATCTTATAACAGGAACTTTGCACCTTTGACCACCTTCACCCATTTGAAGTTTGTTGAAAGCGAGGCTCAAAATGGCCCTTGTCCTTTTTCATAAAGCTCAAAAGCGTCAGCAGTAAGGCGTGAAGCTTGAGGACAGGCCAGAATTTGAAGAGATGTCCCACAGCTGGTGGCTGCAAGGGAGCCAAATGCTGTCTGTGGTGATGTGCTCCTCTCCTCTGGGCTCCGCCAAGGACCCCAGCCGCGTCCTCCTGAGACAGGCCAGATGGAGGGGCCTGGCCAGCTGGCCCGGCGGTCAGCCTTGCTTGTGTGTTCCATGTGAGATGTGTGCGGTGAACCAGCTGACACCCAACCAACACGCTTTAAGTGGCGCCTGCTGGGTGCCCTGCCCCGGCAAGATGCCCACAGAGCCAGGCCACCCAAGGGGAGACATGAGGACACCGCACTTGTGCCTGAGAAGCAGCCCAGAGGGCTGCCTGGGGACCATGAACCTGCATCTGGCCCCGGACAGCTGTCCTCACTCGCTGGTGAAAAGTACGCCTTGTGAGGAGTGCTTGTGAGAATGGGTTCCCGGGTCCCACCGCGGGAGAGTCTGACCTACGGGGTCTGGGTGGGAGTCTAGAATCTGAGTTTTGGGCAAGCACTCCGGCCTTCTACTGTAGGGAAGCAACTGTGAGAACCTGTGCCTTCATGCAGCTCAGCCCAGTCTTTCTTCTTCTTAACTTACTAGGAATCGTATTTTTTAAAACTACTTTATTGAGATTTGATTGACACATAGAAAGCTATATGCAGGGTCTGGCAGAAGTAACACCCCTTTTGTTATGACCTGGTAAACTTAGAAATGGACGTTACTTCTGCCGGACCCTGTATATTTAATGTACACAACTCCATGGGTTTAGGGATAAGTGCATATATACCTGTGAAACCACATCACCGTCAAGGTCATAAACATGTCTATCACATCCCAAAGATTCCTTTCATCTCCCTTTATTGTTATTATTTTACGGTAAGAACGCTTAACATTTAAAAGGTCGTCCCTCTTAGCCAATTTTAAATACACAATTCAGTATTGTTAGCTAGGGGCACTATGCTATACAGTAGATCACTAGAACTTACTTGTCTTAAAACACTGAAGCTTTGTACCCTGTAATCACCACTTGCCCAGTCCTCTTCCTCCCAGCTCTTGCAACCACCATTCTACTCTGTGCTTCAGTGAGTTTAATTATTTGACACTCCACACGTAAGTGAGATCATAGCGTCTTTGTCTTCATTTCACTTAACAAAATGCCTTCCTGGTCCATCCGTGATGTTGCAAATGGCAGGATTTCCTTCTTTTATAAGACAGCCTGATCTTTGACAGGAGTGAGTAGTACAGGGTACCAGGAGCAGGGTGGCTGGAGGCTGCTTTTTCCAGTCTAGTGTTTCTCTGGGCCTCAGGCATCTGGCCAGCCCTACTTCCCTCCACTCTGACCACATTGAGGGAGCGCGGTCGTGCTGTCAAAGGGAGCCTCTGGAAGGATTCTGTCCCCCATACGGAAGAGCAAAGGCCACTCAAAAGTGACAAGTGGGGGGATGTTTACTGAAATTCCAGTTATTATTACTGCTATTACTAATATTTAAAATTGTGATAATGTATATAGTAATGTCCTATGCTCTACTAAACTCTTTTCCCCATTCACCTTATTTAATTCTAACAACCAAACGTTGAGGTCTGTTTTATTATTCTCCTCATTTTACATATGAGGAAACGGAGGGAGAAAGAGGTTACTTGCCTGGGTCACACACCCGGTAAATGAACAGGTCATGGCCCAGGAAGCCCCAGGTGGAGGCTCCTGAAGCATGAAAATGACTCAGGGCTGCTACTTCTGGGCTTTATCTTCTCACTTATAAAATAAGGATTCTGGCTGATCTGGCCCTTGGGCAGGGCTGAGTTTGTGGGTGTGCGCCATATTCCATCTCACAGCCCATGACCAGACGGGGCCCAGGCTTGATTCCATGCTCTGTCCTTACCATCTTAAAATGGGTGATAATTTGTTCCCAGGGAGCTCCGTGCTTTCATAGTTTCATATGGGACCTAGCAACATGGGAAGCTGATCTCGTCTCCCAAGGGCCCTTCTTGTTGTTACAGTGTATTTTATTTTATTTTTTCTTCCGTCTAGATCAGTGGTCTCCAAACTATGGCTTGTGGGCCAGATGCAGCCCGCAAGGCCCTCTCATCCGACCCGTGGATACCTTTTTATCTGAATAAAATAATATTAAATAAATAATTAAAAACAACATCTATGTTTTGATTCTTTTTTATTTGGACCTCGAGTGTGTAGTC
>PVKE010017091.1:0-31147 GCA_004027555.1 Craseonycteris thonglongyai
GCCAGCATCTCTCAAACCTTTGGAAATGGTGACTGACTACTCACTGCTGAATCAACATCATAGGAATTGCCTTCAGCTGAAGAGTGCTGCCTTGTCCAAAGTCACACACATGTATCCCAGGCAGCTAGATTCTACTGTGTGGTCAATGAGGGAAGGGTAAAGGTGAAACCCTCTTGCCTTAGGGAAAACAACTCTGAAGGGTATTCTAACTCTAGAGCTCCCTAGGAGATCACGTGAGGCCTTTCTCTGTGACTGTATCAACTGTTCAAATATTTCCTTTACTTACTCAGTTGTACTTCCTTCTCTTTTCCAGCAGTGTTGATCAAAAGGTCATTAACCTGCTGCTTGTAAATCACCATCTTAGACTATTTCCAGGGACCTCCACTTAAAGCAGCGATTAAAACAGGAATGAAGCCAGATATAAGATCTGTGGCTGTTAATCTTATGGTATATATAAGTTATCTCACTACCCATTATGAGTCATGATGTTACTGTCTACATTAAACAAACAGCAGAAAAACCTAAATACCAGAAGTTTACTAATATTCTTATTTTTTCCTTCCTTATATGAGGGCATCAAAGACAGTTTTTTTCCCTTTGTAATGACTCTTGAACAAATTATCATCATTATTACTTTTATATTTATTATAAATTGTCTTTTCTGTAGTTCAGCCTCTTCTCCCCTCCCACCTAGGCTATTTCAATTGTTTTGTGTGTCCCCCTACTCCCCCAATTTCATATGTTGAAGTCCTAACCCTCAGGACATCAGTAGGTCAGTGTTTGGAGATAGGGTCTTCAAAAAGATAATTCAGTTGAAATGTGATCATTACAGTAGGCCCTAATACAATATGACTGGTATCCTTATGAGAAGATACTTGGACATGAAGCGTACAGAGGGCAATGTGCAGATGAAGGGAGAACACAACTATCAACAAGCCAAGGAGAGTGGTCTCAGAAGAAACAAACCCTAACAACACCTTGGTTTCAAACTGGCAGCCACCAGATCTAAGGAAATTTCTGTTGTTTAAGCCACCCAATGGGTGATGCCTTATTAAGGCTGCCTAAGCAGACCTAGGTAACACATCCTTTTTCCAATTAGGTTGTTTTTAGTGTTTTGATTTCAACAATATTGAAAGAAAACCTAACTGAATTATCTGCATATTGATTATTTAAAATGATTTTTGGTGATCTCTATGTAATTTTGGCATATATCTTGAAAGTAGTTCACAGATCATAATTTGATATTATAATAATCAGATCTCCCTGATTCCCAGCTACTTATTGACATAAAGAATCTATTTTCTCAGAGTTTACGTCTATAGAAACAAAAAATGAGAATGATACTTAATCCTCTAAATCTAGCAAAAAACAATATTTATCTACAAATTAACTGATTTAAATCATCTCACTAGAGATATTATTTGCATTTGCTAGTTTTCAAAAACACTTAATGCTGCTTTGATAATTGTGCATTATTATTTTTAATGTTAATTCAAAGAATTATGATTACAAAAAAATTTTTTAAACGTCATTTTAATGTTTTTTCTTACAGAGAATATTAATAAAAGACTTTCAAGCTTACAATACATAACACAAAGGTATAATTCAGTGTAAACCTAGATTTTAAGAAGATACAGAAAAAAGAAAAGCAATAAAATATTTATTGTCGAGGACTCTATTTTAGTGTTTTCTAAATATATATTGGTGTTAAATTACTATGCTATTTACATTCCATTGGAAACATTTAACAAGGTGATGTAATCATTTTATTGAAAAAGATTGGTATTTACAACACACTGGAACTTATATCATTTGCAACTTTTTAAAATTAGGATGAAAATTTTGGATGGCAATTTAAAAATATGGTAGAGGATGTACTTTCACAAAATCTTTCAGATATGCAACAAGCAAGAAACTTTGAAGAACACTGGTCTAGGTTTGATAAGGCAAAATGGAGTTAATGCCAGACTGAATAGATACACATAAATAGATATGTTGCAGAATTTTTTTTTCCCCATATCCTCACCATTTAAATGATCATGTTAATTTTACTATTATTGGTGTGTATACATTTGTGTCTTGTGCTTTTAAGTTGCATTTCCCCAATTACTATAGATTGAACATGTTTTCATGTTTACTAGCCATGTGAATTTCCTTTTCTGTAGAGTGCTTTT
Source organism: Craseonycteris thonglongyai (assembly GCA_004027555.1). Lineage (NCBI taxonomy): Eukaryota > Metazoa > Chordata > Mammalia > Chiroptera > Craseonycteridae > Craseonycteris > Craseonycteris thonglongyai. The sequence continues at coordinate 2,175 of PVKE010017091.1, forward strand.
TTTGTAGAATGGCATATTTTTTCTTTTGGGTTGTGTTTTTCCAATTTGAAGAAATTCTTAACATATTCTAGTTACTAACTCTTTTTTAGTTAAATGTGTAGAAGATGCTCTCTTCCAGGTCATGACTTACATTTTTATTTTCTTTATATGTGATAGAAAATTCATTCTTTGCATCTTATTTAAGAAATCTTTCCCTACATCAAAATTATAACAATTATATTCTCTTACAGAAATTTTCCTTTCACATTAACACATTTTATCAACCTGTAATTGATATTTATGTAGATAAATAATTATTATATCACCAATTATTGAAAATACTATTCTCTATCCATTATCTAAAGTACCAACTCCATTGTAAATCAACTTTGTATATATGTGTAGTCTGGGCTCTCTTTGTTTCACAGACTAACTAATCTCTTCCTGTGTGGCAGAAAGAATTCATCAAGCCCATTTCTGCCTAGGCACACCGTTCAATCACATTTCCCAGTCCCTCCTGCAATTGAACAGGGCCAGTGACTGAGTTCTAGATGATGTAGACAGAAGTCATGTCCATCACTTCCACACTGGACCCCTCAGTTTTCCATGAGATCCTTCAGTCTCTCTTTTCTTGTCTGTGACAGAGAATCCAGTGGAGTATTAAGTCTAAAATCAATGGCAGAGTCTACACAGATGTCAGGGTTCTGAATATTCTGCATGATGCTCCTCCCAGCTCATCACCATACCTCCTCCCTCATCATCTGCCACTGACATTCTTTTGTTATTTGGGCTTTTGTTATTGTTATTATTTGCTAAACCAATATAGATCATTGAGAACTGAGTATAACAGACCTAAGATTTTCATATTTGCACATTCTTCCACTATGCAAATGGGAAAACTGTCAATAGTGCAACATGATGCTGACTCCATGAAGATATATATTACTGGTACGTCACTGCAGAAATAGATTCCGGAGATTGAATCCATTACTATAAAGTACTCTTTCTACTAATAAAAGGATAAGATACCTCGTTCTTTCAGGAGACCATTACACATTTTAAAAATATATTTTTATTGTTTTTGACAGAGAGAGAGAGAGAGAGAGAGAGATACAGAGACAGAGACAGAGAGAAGGGGGAGGGCCCAGAACAGTCTCCATAGTTGCACATCATTGGTTTTCCCACATAGTTTCATTCCACAGGTGGGCGCGGGGCTGCACAGGGCAGGGACTAGGCCGGGGTCTTGCCCCAGTGAGAACTGAACTGGGGGCACTCCCCAGTTCAGCATACCATTACACATTTTAGCTAGCATAGCTAACATTATTCCCTAGTGAGAAAGTTAGGGAAAGATTCCATCTTTTTTTGAAAGTACATGAAAAAGGATGCCAATCGCAGAAGATAGGCACAAAGGTGCCAGGATTGGTGTGCGTGTCTTTTAAATATATGGACTTTTTATTATTCTAAGCACAGCTCTGCTCCAATGAATGGGGAATATTGTCAGTACTGCAGTTTCCTCATTTTTCCTACCTAAAAAGAAACCTTTGAAGAATCTTTTTTCAAATTTAGGGGCAAATGTTGCTGAGAGTTTTTGCAGACTTTTGGTGATGGGGATATGGTCTCTGCATTGCCTTGTGCTTTGGAGGTAGCAAGGTGAACCCAGCCCCTGCAGTTGGGTTGGTTTTATGCTCTGGATCTGCTGCATAACTTGGTGACTGACTTTGGGCAGGTTACTTAACCTCTCAGAGTCTGGTCATTTACCTAGAAAGTGCAGATGACATTTCATAGGGCTCTTGTGAGTAATAAATGAGATCATTTAAGTAAAAAACCTATATAGAAAAGCACTAATAGAACACTGCCTAGCTTAGCAAGTCTTATTGAATGTGGGTTATACAGGTTATATAGGTTAAATCTGAGGTAAAGACCATAAATTTGAGGAGACAGAAAAGATAGGTAAAGAAAGATTAAAACTTCAATTTGATGAATAATAGTGAAATTAGAAAGTTATGTTGTTCAAGTAGAACAATCTGATAAAAAATGAAAATGTACACTGATCTCTCAATTTGATATATCTGCACTGGTCATTAGGAAAACCACAGGAAACACCTTCACACAATGAGTTTTTTTTTTAAAAGGCAGTTGCCAAGGGAGCTCCAATTATTGTGCTCCTATAAAAAGTATTATTGCATTTGATAAAACTATAAAGAAATAAAATCACTTTTTATTGATACATAAGCACATGCAATACATACAACTGGAACATTATAATGAAGGGTAAAAATCACCTGTCATAAAGGGGAGATAAGTACTGTGTCATCTTCCCTCAAATACTGTCCAATATATGTTAGGGTAATCATTGCATAAACTCAGAGAAGACAGAGGACGAGAAAATTAAAAATATATGATGCTTTATTGTCAAAAATAGACAAACTTTAATTTTTTTTAACAGGAATATTAAGAGTCTCCATTAGGCATTACCATTTTGTGAGCATAGAGTCAGACAATAAAGGACATTTGCACATCCTTGTCAGAGAAGCCTCACTTGCATTATCAGTGACCTTTAGAACCCTAATAGAAATGCAAAACAAGGTTGACTTATCCTGGCCCAGTCCTAGAGATGGCTTGGTGATTTGAATAGGAAGATTTTGGTCATTTATGGATCAGGCCTCAGGTATGTAAAATGGTGCTAATAGCTTGGACAGATCTGAATAAGCTTCTTTATTCAGGACCTACAGCAAGGACGTTCTGAAGGCCTTGTGGAAATTGTAGTAACACTATAGTTGTGAAGGTTCCATTCTCTCATTAACATAAAAAAATAATCATCTCAGTAGTAGGAATAAGGAAAATAGGCCTTATTGTTCCCTGGGGACAGGTATCCAAGGTTGAAGAAAGCTGAGTATGTAACACTGGTTAACTAGACTGTGATTTTCATTCTTTAGCCTATACCATAGCCAAAGCAGATGTTGTAATAGGCCCATCTTAATAATGAGTAGTAGTAGTGTGAAACTAAAACTATCTCCTTTGAAGATTTGGTGTAAAGGAGAGAGGTAAACTTGAGTATCCAAGAGAGGCCAGGGATGAAAGATAACACTGACTGGTGAGAAGTTTCATTTGAGACTAAGCACGTGTAATAGTGAGAAGAACCAAGATCCTCAAACGAATGAGAAAGAAGTGGGATCTAAGAATTCATTTCCCATCCCCATACACATTCACCACTCACTCAATGGAAGAGTATAGTAATCAACTATCCGCAAAAAAAAATAAAGTTCAATGTTTTCCATTTTTCTAGTTTAAAGCTAATATTAAACACTTGAGAACTAGAAAAACTGAGCTTAAAGGCCTTTGAGGTCCAGGACAGTGTACCATGAAGTTATTTAAAACAACACCATGGTTATTAAATGACAGCATGAGTTTTTGTCACCTTTTTAAAACAGAAGGGTGAAGACTATGCCAAGAATTAGTGAAGTAGTTTTGTCCTCTCTGTGGTGTTACTTAATCACTCTTGCATTAGGTTAAGTTTTAATTACGCTCCTCCACTTAATTCTATCCTCCTGTATAAGAATCCTTCAAATTTGGGAGAGGCAGGAAATTGGCAGTATGGGCTTTTGGAAGTTTGGGCTAAGTAAGCATCATTCAGTAAGATCCTGTGATTGAAAGAATCATTCTGAAAACTTACAGAAAAAAAAAAATGCCATAAGAAAATCACATTAAGCAAAGTTTAATAGTCTATTAACAAGACTACCTGGAAAACTGTGGGATCAAGTATAAAACTAAAGTAGATTGCTTCTTTTCCTTCCTTATTCCATTCCATAAAAAGAAAAAAAAAAGTGATATATGCAGACAATGTACACTCTCTTGGGCCATTTCTCAAAAGTCACAAAAAAGCCTTCTAGTTGGGTTTGCTGTGTATATGAAACACAGAAGGAAGATGAACTTGAGTTGGGGTTCCTTGAGAGAGCAGGGAGGGCAAACTACAATGACAGGAACTGAGCAGCTGCAGTTTTATTATCCGATGATAAAAAGGACCTTTTAAAATGTTTCCCTTTTAGCACTCTTCGATGACTGTTGTTCCAATCAAGGAGTAAAGCTTTTTCTTAACAAGTCGAAATCCTGAGCTTAGGATCAGAGTTCGTCTGAGGCTGGATGAGAAGCGACCTCGACTAAAGAAAAAGTCCCTGAAACTGGTCCATGAGCAGTTCTCCTGCTTAAACACGAGAGTCAGCTCAAAAGTGGGCACCACACTCGAGTCACACACAATCTTATCCAGCTTTATACATACATTTTCAACCTCCATGTTCACGTGCATGACACAACCCCGTAGGCCGCAGGGCTCCGTGGAAGAGAGCCGAAGGACATCCTGAGCAATTCTCTGGGTCAGTTTCTCAGGGACAAGGACTTTTGAGCAACCGAGTTTGGTTTGCTTTGATTTGGACAGACAGTTCTCCAGCATTTTAACCAAACTCTGGCAAGTGGTTTCCTCAAATACCACCTCATTGAGGTTGGGTTCTGGAACAACATAATCCCAGTAGTCAAAATCTGTAGAAAATAGAAGTTTAAAATGAAAAGACATCCAGAAGCAGGAAAAACACACCAAGATAGCAATACTGCTGATCTCACTTTGCTGTTAATTAGTGGGGTATTAGAGCAAGTCATGTGAAACTCACATTGAAAATTAATCTATAAAATTAAGATTTTATAAATAGGTTGGATAGGATATAAACATTTTTCTTTAAATTTATGTGCACACACACAATCTTGAAACCACACACCAAAAATTTATTTACAGCTATCCTGGATTACTAGTGATTTTCTTTTCTTTCCTGTTCTTTTATTTGCTTATGAAGGTTTTCTATTTGTTCAGAAAACATGCATTACTTCTGAAATAAAAAGTTATACTTTTTTTTTCGTTTTTTTTTTTTTTTTTTACTAAGGGAGTGCTACCTTCTAATTCTAAGAATGTAGGGATTTATTATTGTAAAATATTAAAGTTTTGCTAGTTCTTAAGTGATGAATTTATTAATCTGGGAGCTATATTATTTATCTATCAAGTTTGTTTCTTTAAAAGTTTTTACTGGAATGGCCTGTCGATTCCAATTTTAGCTTCAACTTCTTTGATTAAAAATTGCTCAAAGAAGACCTCTGAGGTCCAGGAGGATATTTTTAACTGGCTGGGTAGTTTTCCATAGCCAAGCAAAACAAAATAATCCTAGGAAAACAAAATTAGATTTGCGCAAAGGAAAAGAGATAGCTCTGCATTTGGTCACCTACCTTCCAAATTAATCCTACCACTTGGCAAGATGCCACGCACACAGTCAACTGAGCAGAGGGCAGGCAGAACCTTACAGACTTCATTCCCTGAGCCTGCTTCACCCTCATAGGATGCAGTGGTTTCCTCTCTACATCATGGATTCCCTGAGATCTTCTTTTTTTGTCAATAACTAAATGAAGTAAATGCACTTTAAATTATAAGACTCCATACTTATCTATGCTGACGATAAAGAAATTTAGAGCTTTGGCCTATAAAATAAGATCAACCATTTCACCTTCAAAACGAGGAAGGCCCAAAGATCTGAAGCGATTTGTCTATGTCCACATTGGCTCTTCAGTGGCAGAACAGTGTGTTAACTTAGAGACTGCTGTTTAAAATGGCAAATGACAATATTTCCAGCGTCACTGTTGTTTTAAAGTTTCCTTCTTGCATTAAAAACAGAATAATGGGTATGTCCACAAATAGAATATTACTCAGCAATAAAAAGGAACGCATACCGATATAAAAAACACAATGGGAGGATCTCAAATTATTAGGCTGAATCCAGATAGAAAAGAGTACATAAGATATGATTCCATTTAAATGAAATTAGAGGCAAAAGTGGACTGGGGAGAGGGAGATATTACGGCAAATTGGAAACATGGGAATTAGACGGAGGGGTCACGGTGATTACATTTGTTAAAACACACAAAATTGAACACTTCAAATTCACCCAAATTTCACAGCCATGTAAGGTAAAGAACGGATATAACTTTTTATCCCAAAGAGCCTATTATAGCAGCAGACTAGACCGATTCAGCCCTCGGTATTTTATTTCTTGCTACTTCTGTTTCTCACTCTCACGGGCAGAAGATGGTAGTAAATTTGGAAATGCGTGTCCTCAGCTGGATTTTGTAGCAGCTCTCCAGCGAATAAAAGGGCGACACCGCCCGCGCGCCAATCGCGATCTATCGATGTGTTGCAACCCTTGCAAGGGAGAGACGCGGGCAGCGGGGACACTCACCACTGAGCAGGCTTCCCGGGTAGAAGCCACGGTCCAGCAATTCTGAAATGCTGCTGGGGTTCTTACCGCTCAAACTGCCCGTTGCAACCATGGTCAACGGTTCCGTTTCCCTCGCGGGGCGGAGCGGCCTTTCCGGGGCGCTGGAAAAAAACAGGCAACAAGGACAGAGTTGCAAGAGCGGGCGAGACGCGCAGAGGCTCCGAAAATGCCCCGCCTCCCGGAGCGAACTAGCCGAGGCGCTCCTTTTCCAAAAGGAAGGAACCCGCCAGTGCAACTCAAGTTCACAAAGCCTTGGGGAGCGGCGCCGCCAACTAACGCAACCTGAAACTCATTCAAAGTTCGCAAAACGTGGAGCCGACCTGCCCCGCGGAGCTCAGCCCCGCCGCCCTGGCCGCGCAGGCCCTCGCCTCTGCAGCCCCTCGCCCAGGCCGCCGCCTCGCTCACCTGCCGGGAGTCCGCTGGGGCAGATGCGCTCGCTGCTGGCGGAGGTGCGGGGAAAACGGATGCAGGCGCTCTCCTCGGCAGCCCCTTGCCTCGGGGGCTCGGTGACTTGCAGACCCCAGCAGCGATCGGCCCCCTGCTCGGCCCTTGCCCAACCAGCACCGGCCCCACTACGCTGCATGGCCCGTGGGGCAGCTAGCACTTTATAGGCCCAGCCTCCTCGCCCGGCCCGGCCCCCGCCCACCTGCACCGCCCGCCCGGGGCCTGCGCCCCGCCCCTCCGCGGGTCGGGTCGCATTTCAACCCCGGCTCTTCGAGCCTCCTAAGGCGAGCTGCTGGATGTAGGGCACAAACTTGCAGTACTCTTGGTACCTGCTGTTTGCAGGGTGGGTCACGGGTTAATGTGACCGCAAATCCGGGTGCACAACTGACCCCAAACTGACCTCTCCTCTCCGCCACCAACCTGGATGCTTTGGTGCGACCCCTCCCCCCAGCGCGCCGGTACCTTTGCTGACATTCTGTCCCGGGCAGCGGGGGGTTGCTTTCTGCCCTTTGTCAATATACTATACTTAGCTTCTGTTTTGATGTTCAATAGCGTTATCCATGCACCTCGTTCTGGCCTTAACTCTGCGTCCCAGGGTTTCTATGTCCTCTTCTGAACGCGGTGAGATCTAGCTTTCCTTTCCGGCTTCGAAGGCTCTCCAGCATTTGGGGGAGGGTCTCCCTACCGAGCTCCTGGGCCCCCGCACCCTTCGTACTGTTTCTTCTATGACTAATGAGCTTTCTCCGCGGGAAGGGTGAGCCTGGTACTCTTCTAATTAGACCTGGCTCGGGAGCGCCTGGAGCTTGAATGAAGGGGAGTTTGCCAAGAAACTAAACAGAACCATTAGTGGCTCTTAGCTGCGGCCTCACCCGCCTGGTCGCTGGGAGCAATTGTCACTCCCAGAGGCACAAAGTTCCTGGCGAGCCCTGTTAGAGGGAGGAATTTGGGCTCGGGCGGTCTAGAAGGGGCGTGGGTCAATAAAGACAGAGTCGCTCGTGTATCCATCCTATTAGGGATAATCCTGTGAGATTTGAAACGCAGTCCTGAACGTGAGCGCACCCTTTTTGGCTTTGGTGTGCCAGTAGGAAATGATCAGTTCAGAGTGGCCATTCCCAACGACCGTGCTGGGTCTGGGGAAGGAAAGGGCGGAGGAGCCTGGAGGGAGAAGACTTACTACAGTTGGAGGTTCTAGTGTGGGCTCCCCGGGCCTGTAGGATTACTTTGTTACTCGTACAAGGAGCTGCAGGTTAGGGCCTTGAAAGGCAGTTTCAGTAGTCCAGGCTAAAAACTCAGTAAGAACAGCAACAGAAGGGGTAAGGAGGGTGTGATAAACAGATCAGTGGGAGGACATTTCGAAGCAGAGCAGCAGAAATTAAAGCCAGCTTGACAGTCCATTTTTAACTCGACTCAGACAGCTGTACTGTCTGAAGGTCAGTGGAATCAAGGAAAGAGAAGCTGATAGGCTGGTCTTTGAAAGCAGATTTTCACTTCTATTTCAATAATTGAAAAGTGGGAAATAAACAAGCCCATTTAAGCCGATTAAAAAGCAGTTTTCGTGACTGGTCGTGTTCAGGACCAACGGATTTGTGCCCCTTGACAGTTCTCAGATGCTAGCTGCCTGGCAGTGGGAAGTGGGGTAGGTGTGTGGGGTGTGTGGTGGGGGGTGCAGGCCACAGAGCCTCCTTAAGACCCTTATCTGAGGGGCAAGATTAATGAGGCTGCCTCTTACCTGTCTCCAAGGAGAGCTATTAAGATTAATAATTTAGAATTATTGAGTAGTCTGAACTAGTGAAATAAATTGTCCATTTTGATTTTCTTAGGGTATTTAGGCCTAGCTCATAAAGTAAGTCCTCCCAAAGGCCCAGAATGATTATGAGACTTTTAGAAAGTAGTATAGCAGTTATTCTCAGATCACCTAATGGAAAGTTTGCAAAAAGCCCTTTGGAATTTTACTGCCAAAAAAGAATTTATCTATGTTACAAAAGGCTTTCAATAATATTCTTTTTGACTGAATGGGCCTTGCTCTCTGGAACTACAGAGCATAGAAATGATTGATGTAGAACTCACACCTGGAATAATAAGTGGAGATTGTGTGTCTTTTTATCTACTCAGAAGGGTAAAATATCCATTCTATTACCACCAGTTTGCATCTTCGTAGTGTTAAGTAAACAGCTGATTTTTAAAAAAGGAAGCATAGAATAGCATTTGATTTTTAAAAAGGAAGCATAGAATAGCATTAGGGAAAACTAAGTGTCATCATAGTGTTGTTATGAGATGACACACAGTCTATTAGGTTTTTGATGTTGTGGATACAGTTAATAATTTATAACTGAAAAGTTACCACATTGTTGTGCATCAGGTATTTATCAGATGCAGTGATAAAACACATTTCATTGCTATTTTATTACACTCTCTATTGTTAACACTTTAAAATAGTTTATGAAGATGCTTACTTGGAAATAATCTTGTGTGGGAAGGGGAAATCTAATTGAGTAAATCATTTGGTCTTTCATACATCAATAGATTATAACAAACTACCAAAATCATAAGCATGCTTGCTATCTCTTATGATTTACTCATTCACCTTTTTACAAAAAAAGAAATAACAGTAACACATGACAATAATATGTTAATCTGATATCTATGCAAATATTTAAGTTCCAGGTTCCCTTGTGCATAAATATAATATTCATAATATCATTGCTTACATCAGTGTGAATTCAGAATAGCAGAGACATTGCAAAACAAAAACAAAAACAAAACAAAACAAATAGGGTGCTTTAATGACTTACTAGTGTCTTGTGTATTTGTGATTTGGAGTATTGAATATTTATTACATGTTTTGCCAGCCAATTTTCTCTCTTATGAGTTCTTATTAATACACTCACATTCAGTGAATTGCTTATTTTATTTCACTTCATAAACTATGACACCAAAAGAAATACAAATAAGTTTCTTAGTCCATACAATGGATTCAAGGAGGAATTATAGGACATAGAAGCTAGAGGTTGATCTGTACAATATCCAAGGTCCTTTACTTAGCAAGTTCATAGGGTTGTTGTGAGGATTATAAGAGATTATAATCAATGCTAAATATTATCTTCCTTTTTATAAGTAAATCTGAACTCTTTAAACGTACATCATTTCTGGTCTTTCTTGGTTGTGCTTAATTTATAAATCTAGTGCCCACACAAATCTTAGAACAGGGTCTGGTACATAGCAAATGCTTACTGAGTGCTAGTGATTATCAGTGTAATTACTAATGTTCTGAAATTGGAATTCTCAGGTTCAATGTAGCAAACACTAAAGGGGCTAAGTGGGGTTGGGGAAGTATTATTAAAATAGAGTAAAATTGGGATGCTGGGATAGCTCAACAGGTTGAGCACTTTCCTTGAGACCAGGAGGTCTGCAGATTGAAACTTAGCCCCAGCCCATGCAAATCCCTATGCTGAACTGCGGCACAACTGGTAACTGCCAGATGGTGGCTAAGGTCCTCAGCTCCGTTCCGCCCAGTGCAGCCCCACATCCACCTGTATGGAATGAAACTATGTCAAAACTAATGATGTACAACTATGAAGACTGCTCTGGGCCTTCCTCCCTTCTCTCTGTCTCTGTCTCTCTCTCAACTTCTCCCTCAAAACAATAAAATAAATCTTTAAAAACATAGAATAAAATGTATGGCCTTTCTTTTTGGAAATCTGGAAAATATTTGCTACTGATTGGGAAAGCCTTTTAAAATAATATATGCATAACTGTATGGGAGAGCAGGAAGAAGATGACCCAATGAGGTGTAAGAAAATAATGTAGGTAAAGTTTCCCTTATTAATCTAGAAAATGGTTTTCTGGAAAAAATGAAATTTACAGATATTTGAAATCATTGTCTATAAAATCACTTGGTAGTTTCAAGATATGTATGACCCTCTGGTAACATTGTGGATGAGATATTTTATCATTATGTTTGTCTTTAAGAATATTCCAATGAAATTTCCATTTAATAATTCAATATGCAATGAATTATTTTATCAAATGATAAAGAATTTTTTTTATTAACAAAGATGATGAAAGCTTATTTAATGTAAGACTCCACCCTCCCCCCAAAATGGCCCAATATAAAATCATGTATAATAGCTGTTGCTAAAAGCTGAGAGGATCTTCCAGTAGCAGAAGGCATTGCCTGTCTAAATTCAAGCAGAGAAGTGGTTACCATGGTGACTTATCTCTTAAAATAGTTGTATAATTTTTCTCTCTTCATAAACAATGCTATGTATTATCTCCTTTTAAATAACAAAACTGTTGATGTTTAAATGTATCCAGTCTCTGTTCTTTCTTTTTCTTTCTCTCTCTCTCTCTCTCTCTCTCTCTTCTCTTTCTTTCTCTTCTCTCTCTTTCTTTTTCTTTCTTGCTTTTCTTTTTTTTACAAAGAGATACTATTTGCCTTCTGGGTTTTCTTAATTATGCAAAGATTTATAATTCAGTTGTCCAGATAAGATAATATCAGCCAGGAATATGATGTAAGTCATTTACACTTTTCTAGAGATACATCTAAAAACCTCTGTAAGTCTCAAGTTTGAGCATATCACCATAACATACCATTTTTCTGGAATTCTTATGCTCATGAAGATCAGAAGAGGAAAATAAAGCTATGTGTTCACATAGGTGCTGGTCCTTTATAGGTCCCCCTTCTTTACCAGCCAAGTGTCTTATTCTGGTGGACAAGCTTTGTACAACTATTGTCAGTCATGTTTCTGTCTCCGAAAAATTGCATACTGGTTTTTTTTTGTTTGTTTTAATTAAAAAAATTTTTTTTATTGTTAAATTTATTGGGGTGACATTGGTTGATAACAATTACATTTTTTCCAGATGTACAATTCTACATTACATTGTCTATGCATTGCATTATGTGCTCACTACCCAGAACAGCTCTCTTTCCATCACCATATATTTGATGTCCCCTCCCTATTCCCCTCTGCAGCTCTCCCTCCCCTCTCCCTCCTTACCCTCAGCTAACCACTAAACTATTGACTGTGTCCATGAGTTTTTATCTCTTTGTAACTTTTAGTTTTATATTTCACCTTTAAGTGAGGTCATATGTTTCTTGATTCTTTCATTCTGACTTATTTCGATTAATAAGATGTTTTCAAGGTCGGTCCATGTTGTCACAAATTGCTGTATTTCATCTTTTCTTATGGCTGAGTAGTATTCCATTGTATACATGTACGACAACTTCTTTATCCAGTCACCTATCAGAGGACACTTTGGTTGTTTTCACAACACAAACCTGTGGTGTTGCACAAGAAGCTAATTAAATTCCTGAATGCCCAAGTATGAGCTAGATAGAGGATTCTGCAGAGTAGTCTTTACAATGGGTTTCTTTCTCATTCTGCAGATGTAAAGCACATTAATGTTAAAAAACTTGACAAAGTCACAGAGGTTTTTGTTTTTTTTTTTAATCTTCATGGTATAATAATATGGGGTATGGACGGTAGAGCCTGATTGCTTAGGTTCATATCCCAGCAATGACAATTGCTGTATAAACCTTAAGTACTTCAATAGGGAACGTAACATGTCTATGCCTCCATTTCTACCTTTAAAATGGGAATTATAATAATTTTACCTCATAAAGGGCTATTATGGGTATTAAATGAGTTAACACACAATGCACTAAAAAAATTCAGCCCAATTATAATTATGAATTTTGCCTTGACTTTGAAAAATCCCTAATCCCTGGTGACAAAAAAGTGTTTACATATGTTCCAGGGTATGTATAAAAATGTGTCTTTTATACATATTCATTTGTTGGTTGATTGACATTCCATAAGTATTTATTGAGTATTAATTATCCATTAGGCACTGAAATACAAGAGTCCTTGTCCCCAGGGAGATTATAGTTTAGAAAGAAATATAGACAAATAAATACAAGATTACAATTAGTGTGCTAAGTTAGGAGCAAAGGGCTATGGCAGCTCAAGGATATAAGCACTAACCTATTCTGAAGATATATAGCCTTGCCATTCATGGACCAGTAGCATGAACGTCACTTAGGATCTTGTAAGAAATGCAAAACCTCAGTCCTCAACCCAACTGAAACAGAATTTGTTCACTTTTTTTTTAAAAGATCCCTAGGTGATTTGTATTGTATGCATTCGAAATATAAGAAATACTGATTATAAGATTATAAAGGGTATTAAAAAAAAAAACCAGTAAGGCCAACTAAGCATTCTTGAAACTTTTTCTAGGCCAATGAATAAAAAACTATTTATCAAGTTCTTACCATAGGCAAGGCTTCGCCTTCATGAATGGTGGGTTTCCACCCTTGTCCTGTTGGTGGATTTTCCATAGCGCTAGTCAGACACATTGGCCCTAACGAATCCCACCAGTCTATGTGGTTCTTAGCCCTTGGGCCTGGCTCATAAAACCATGCAGTGCTATGTAAAAACAGTCCAGTTTTTTTGAGAATACTGTATTACATAATAACAAAATCTTGTTTAATAAAACTGAGACACTATCAAACCATAATTGTTTTTAACCTTGATGAAATAGAAGCCAGTTATGTAACATCAGAATGGGCTTACACTATAAAATGTATTTAAAATGATTGGTCTGTGGGAGGTTGCATTTGGAAACAAATTTGGAAGGAAGGAAGTAATACAGAAAGATATATATCTTGTTACTTCCAAATTCACTGGAGAAAGTAAATAGTTATTCAGGTATTCATCTCTTCTGCTATAATTACATCATAAAATGTACTTTAAAACATTGACTTGACTTTTTGAAATACTGTGCTGGTAATTGAGAACTATTTTTCTAGATGATATATGAGGGCTGTCTGGAAAAAATCCAGCCATTGTCAATATAACTAGAACGGTTACATGACTGGATACTTTCTGGACAGCCTTCGTGTATTGTGGTGGAAGCTCTAAATCATCAATTACTGAAGCAGACTTTTAAGAATTGCTAATAGAGCTGTAAGCATAGTGGATTGCATTCCGTTGTGTGACATTATTGATGCATCGTGTCTAAGCTGAGTAATAAGTAGTACTTAGCAAACCAATTTATAGCAATACATAATTCCCTTTTTATTAGGTTTAGCTGTCCATAGTCTAAACATAAAAATAAAACTCCCTTCTATACATGTAGCAGAGCAGCACACATTAATGATTTGACTTTAGGCTTCAGCTCAACCAGACTAGATTTGAAATTCTCTCTGCCCCCGGGCACTAGTAGGCACTATGAAAGTAACTGATATTCTTTGACGCTCAGTTTCATTATCTACAATATGGAAAATTCAAAGGAACAATGTATGCTAAGTGTCTGGTAATGTGACTCCTACATAGTAAGAGCTCAGTCAAAGGTGGCCACCCTAAACACATATGGCTTATGTGAGTGTGTTCATGTGAATGCACATTGTATTGCAGTCAATAACTCATCAAGTACTATGCTGCATTTTCCAAGATGATAGTAGAATTTACTTTGTACATTCTGGATAATGTACCTTGCACATAACAGATAATAAAGAGTGCACTAGCTGGAGAATTACGAGACCTGGCATCCATGTAGCTTTTATACTGACTTGATCTCTGACTTTGGACAGGATGAGTCCCAGAATCACCTAGGAGTTTTAAGAAACGAAGAAGTGTATCCCCTAGGATGGGGAAAAGAGAATTATCTGTGGATTTCAGCACAATAGAGATTAGGCCTGCCTTTTTGGCAGTGTGCAGGACATAGCAAGGTGCTGAAGAGGAACTAGACAAGGTCCCCCTATTTGGGCAAGGTTTCTGCTGTGCCCTGAGGACCACCCAGAGCAACAGGAAACAGAAATGGCCAGATCTGAAGTGATGCTAAGGGCCTGGGTGATGGACGTCTTGGTTTTAACCTGTGGGTGACCAAGGACTAGGAGTCTGTGTTCAGCCCTTCTCTTGAAGCTTTAACGTTGCACAGGCCTTAAAATCCTTGACATGAGCATTGGGTTTATGGAGTGAAAGGATGAGGATGGTGAGGGGAAAGAATGACTGGCATTACACTTACCTTTTGCTCAGTGGAATAAAGAACAATTATCAGCTATTACACTAAATGCAAAAAACAATGTAAACGTTGCTTTATTGAACAACCAGCATGTGAACTACAGTTGATATTATTTAATCTATATTTACCAACATAGCTATAGTTATAATTCTGAAAAAAAAAATGTATTTTTTTTTCACAGTGAAATATTTTTATATGTAAAATTAGCTAGTAGAACTCAGTTTAGATGATCACAATTTTCCTGGCAACATCCAAAACATCACAGCCAGGAGCCAGGCAAACATATACCTTCTTCTCTTTATTAGGACTGATCAGGGTGTTGACCTTGGCCTGGTCAATATCACAGAGCTTCTTTGCAGCCTGTTGGATCTGATGCTGTTGGCCTTGAAATCCACAATGAACACAAGCATATTGTTGTCTTCTATCTTCTTCATGGCTGACTCCGTAGTTAGGGGAAATAAACTTGTTTCTCCCCGGGGCACTCTTCTGAGGAGATCTGGGCGGTCTTCAGAGCCACAGTGTCTTGGGCGGTCAGAAGGTGGGTGATGCGTAGATTTCCTTTTCTGTGTGTGTGTGGCTGTGGACACCTTTCAGCACTGCTTTCTTTGCCTATACAGCCTTTGCTTTGGCTTCAGCTTCGGGAGGGCAGGGTCTTCCTTCTGTGCTTTCAACACCATCTTTGTGAAAAGCTATTTAAGTTTTTAATCAATTTACACATCTTAAAGCAGCTTTTGTATAATCTCCTCTTTTATCATCTATAGCCAACTTAAGAGTTCCATATCTATAGTGCATTTTCAGTTTATCCATTATTGAAGTAGTGTTGTCTACAAAGAAATTTATATATAAAGTACTTCTTAAAAAGTGTTTTCAATGTGTTCTGTATTTAAAAAGTTACTATGAGAAATCTATAAATCAAGATTATTTTTGTGCTTTCTAAACCAGAGAACTGCCTATAGATTAATATAATAAGGGTATTATATATAACCCTTGTAGGCATTATGTAGGTGGATTCTAACAATTATAACTATAAAAATTCATTTTATTCTTATACCTTCATCTTACTCTTAACTAGTCCAGGGGAAGTGTTACTAAATTAGGTCCATAAAACTCAAAACAAAATAAAGTGATAAAGTAGAATTGACTTTGAATTTCCCAATAGCCAATTTAAAAATTATGAAATGAGGGGAAAGCCAGGATGGCTCAGTGGGTTGAGAGCTCACTTTGCAGCCCCAGGGTCCGAGGACTGAATTCCATCCCTGGTTCATGCGAACCTAATATGCTGAACTTGGGGTGTGCCCCCAGTTTAGTTCTTGCTGGAGCACATGTGGGAGGCCCCTGGCCTGGTTCCTGCCCTGTGCAGTCACTTGCCCACCTGCGTAGTGAAACTATATTGAAAACTAATGACGTACAACTATGGAGGCTGCTCTGGGCCGTCCACCTTCTGTCTGTCTCTCTCTGTCAAAAACAAACAAACAAACAAACAAACTAACTAACAAACAAAAAAAAAACAATAAAAAAAATCTTTGAAAAATTACAAAATGGAAGATCAGATTTCTGCTGCTGACTCTCATTCATACCACTTTTTAAACACTCCCTGACCCCCAGAGGTAGCTAGTTTTTATGCATTTTTCTAGAACAGTTTTATGGAAGTAAAAGCACCTACTAACATATATTCCTCTTTTTTTTTTTTTAACTTTTTACCCTAAAGGGAAATATTATACTGATATTCTCCACATTGCCTTTTTGTATTGACAATATAGCTTAGAGATCTTTCCATATAAATAATAGTCTCTCTCTTTCTTTCTCCCAACAGCTCTACAGTGTTCTGTTTTACATATGTTTCATAACCAATACCTTACAGAGGGACAACTTCATTTTTTTCTCTACAAATTTTTGCAATTACATACAATGCTGTAATGAATAATCTTGTTCATAAGTCATTTTGAGTCTGGCCAAGTAAACCTATAAGGTAAATTCACAGAAGAGGAACTTGTGCAGCAAAGAATAAATGTGCAAAGCATAGTTCTGAACAGTCTTGGTAAATTATCCTCATAGGGCTGTATAGTTCTGGGCACCGACCAATAAAGTATAAGAATTCCTGTTTTCTCATAGTCTCTCCAACTTTGTTCACTCATTTCACAATTTTTTAAAGCGTCTATTATGCCTTTTTTATGTAGTTTTAACATGCTCTAGAAACCTATTGGTTAGAAGTTGTACCTTTCCTTTTCTAGGTAGAAAAGATATTATTCTAATTTTAGAAAGGGAGAAACTATAAATGGAAAGTATTAATCATAATTCTCAGGAAAAACTAGAAATATATCACATTCTTTCTGATCCTACTTTTAGGGGAAGGTATTGGGGCTGTATCTACAATGACCATTATAATTTCACTTATTAGTCAGCCCAGGCAACAAAAATATATTGTTTTGTTTTGTTTTGTATTTCACCACACTCTACTATATTACACTGTCAATCAGATGTTTTGTTGACCCCTCAATTTAAGGAATCTGCATCAGATTCCTTAATCTGTTAAGGAATCTGCATCAGAGCAGAAAACAATATCTTTTAATATAAAATTTAGGAGTTACCTGTAACTTGATTTTGTGTTAAAATAATTAAATAAAATTTTCCCCTTTTTAACTGCTTCAAAATTATGTCTTCATTGTAATCCACAGTAGAATATTCAATTAATACAACTCAGTACATCAAGTTTTTGTGGATGTTACTATTGAGTACAGGTGAGAGCATATGGGTTCAAAGGCAGTTTGGGGAAAGTTCTTGGTCTGCTCTGTCCAATTGCATAGCCACTACACATGTTGCTTTTGAGCACTTTAAAATGTAACTCCTTCTAATTGAGATTTTATAAGATATGCAACAAGTTTTAAAGATTTAATTGAATATAAAGAATATAAAACAACTCACTGGTTATTGGTCTAAACTTAGGGTAAGATTTTGATCTATTAGGTTAAATTAAATATACTACTAAAATTAATTTTATCTGTTTTTCAATACTGTTTTTAAACACATGGCTACTAGAAACTTTTAAATGTTGTATGTAGCTTGCAGCTATGGTTCACCTTAAGAAATATAGTGCAACACTATCTCAAATCTTTGTTATTTTGTCCTTAAAAAGGCAGAATAGTAGATAGCTTGTATTTATATGAGGATTTGAAAATTCTTAAAATAACACTAGTTAAGTGGTAACTATTAGTTTTTGGGGACTGGCTTATTGAGGTTTACTTTAAATATATTAAAATCCATCTTTTTAGTGTAGAGGTCTATGAATTTTGAATGATCCATGCAGTCATGAATCATTTGTGTATTTTTCATCAACCTCCTGCCTCAGACCTAGCCCTTGGCAAACAATGATCTCTTCCAGAGTGTTATACAAATAAGATCACACAGTATGTAGACTTTTGAGTCTCATTTCTTTCACTTAGTGTAATCTTCCAAGTTGTTGCATATATCACTAGTTCTTTCCCTTTTATTTCTGAGTACAATTCCATTATACAAATGTACCAGTTTATTTAGTTATTTGTCTATTAGAGGACATTTGGGTTGTTTCCAGTTTTTGATGATTATTAATAAATGCAGTAAACACTCGTATATTTGCTTCGAAATTTATATATAAGCATACATTTTCCTTTTCTTTTTTTTGAATGAATACCTAGCAGTAGAATTGCTGAATCATACTCATATGGTAAGCATATGTTTAACACTGTAGGAAACTGTCAAAGTTTTTCCCCAAATGGCAATTCCATTTTATATTCCCACCAGCAATGAATGAGTGTTTCAGATGTGCTAGAACTTAATGCTGCCATACAGAAATCTAATACTATATAGAAATATAGTACTATACAGAAATACAATGTAAAAAAAAATTGATCTGTTCATGCTTGCTAAGTTCACGTATGAGTATTAGTTCTTCTTTTAAATAAATTCTTTTGGGATTTTATCCACAGAAAATCATGTTGTCTGCAAATATAATTTTATTCCACTCATTCTAATATCTATGCATTTATTTTACTTTTTCTTTCTCTATTGCCCTGACAAGAAACTCATGTATGGTGTTGAGTGAGTGGTAAGGGGGGGACATCCTTGCCGTGTTCCCGCTTTCAGAAGGAAAGCATTCAGTTTTCCATCATTAATTATGAGGTCAGCGGTAGGTATTAATATATAGTGATACTGTTTATCACACTAAAGAAATTCTCTACTATTTACTGTTTGCTAAGAGGACTTTATTTTTTACCATGAAAGGGCGTTAAATTTTGTGACATACATTTTCTACATCTTTTGACAGTGTTATATGTTTTTTTGCTTTAATCTGCATCTATTGCTTTTAGAATGTTGAATGAGACATATATATTTTTAAAAGATTCATTTTTCATTGTTTTTGACAGAGAGAGAGACAGAGAGAAGGGGGAGGGCCCAGAGCAGTCTCCATAGTTGCACGTCTTTAGTTTTCTACATAGTTTCATTCCACAGGTGGGTGTGGGGCTGTGCAGGGCAGGAACCAGGCTGGGGCTCAGGGCTGGGCAGGGCGGGAACTGGCCAAGGGCCTCCTGCGTGGGAGGCACATCCCCGTGAGCTGGGGGCCTCCCACATGGGAAACAGGCCCAGTGTGGGAGCCAACCCGGGGCCTCCCACTTAGGAATCTTGCCTCAGTGAGAATCCAACTGTGGGCACACCCCAGTTCAGCATATTGGTCACATGGATCTGGGCCAGGATTCGATCCTTGGACCCCAGGGCTGCAAGACGAGCACTCAACCTTCTGAACCATCCTGGCATCCTCATATTTTTTTATGATGTATTATAGTTTTCATATTCTTGAATTTAATTTGCTCAACATTTTTCTGAGTGGATTTGGGAATGTTTATTGACCAACTAAACTCTAATTTTTTTTTTTTTTTTTTTTCTTTTACAGCAGCACATAGGGATTTTACAGATCTGCAGGATTACTAGAATGATGTGATTCTACTTTTTCTCATTAATAACATTTTAGGTTATGCATTGCTTATAAAATATGTGTCTTGCAAGATGAATTAGGCTTTGTATATCTGCCTTAAAAAAAAAATAAACGGGGAAGTGTGGCTCAGTGGGTTGGGTGCTCACTTTGCAGCCCCGGGGACCGAAGATCGAATCCTGGCCCCGGCCCTGGCCATGAGGACCCATATGCTGAACTGGGGAGTTCCCCCAGTTCAGTTCTCTCTCTGTCTCTGTATCTCTCTCTCTCTTTCTTTCTGTCAAAAACAATAAAATAAATAAATAAATAAATAAACATTCTCAGATGGAGATTTTTCATGGGATAAAAGTTTCTTTAGATTATGCACCTTAAATAATTATTGCAGTTAGCCCCTTTGGAAGGAAATGTTGGCTGAGTCCCTGTTCAGAAGCTCTGACCTGGTACTAGGAATGCAACACATTCTAATTTTTGGATTGCTGATTAAGGAAAATCAGCAAAGGAAAATCTCTTACCATCTCATCTGATTACCAATCCTTTTAAATTGGGGGTAAGGCGGGGGGGAGAAATTGTACTTGAATAGAATTCCATAAAATGAAGTAAGGAGAGGACAAGGAGAAAAAAAGGCAGCCTTCTTTGATGCATTACACTTTCATTTAGTTCTAGGGTTTGTAAAGGGGCGTGATACTGATTGAAATGAAACATTCATTCTCTAGAATTGCTATTTAAGAACATTAAAAAGTGAAAAGAAAAATCAGTGATTGACAGTCTAACAGGACTGGTTGACTCAGCCACTAAGTCATTAATTTGCTTCATTTCTGGAAGAAATCCAACATTTGATAATTAGATTCTTTTTTTCTAGAAGTTGAATTGGTGAAAGTAGGCCAGTCCCCTTGGACTTTGTCACCTCCTTCAGTGGGGGAGTTTTGGTCTGACACAGCACCATTGTTCTCCTCACATACCTTGATGTCCATGAAATGTGAAGAGTTTACCAATACTGTCTATAGGCACTAGTTTATTTTGGAATAAAGAGGACATGACCTGTTAGTCTCTGTATATTGCAACATTCTTAAATATTTTGTATCTGAACAAGAAGAGTCCTAGATATAAAACCATAAAGTAGGTAAATTTTATCTTCAGTGACCCTCTGCCATTCTTCTCTATGCAGCCTGAGCACTTTTTACTCATTCCTGCCCTGGCTACACAACAACTTCTGGCTTTTGAGATACTTACGTAGCTCCAAAGCCCGTGGCTTCCTCCCTATAGACAGCATTAACCCTCCTCTGCAGTGCCTCAGGCTCTAGCCCAGGGGTGTCCAATCTTCGGGCTTCCCTGGGCCACACTGAAAGAAGTGTCTTGGGCCACACATAATTTACACTAAAGATAGTTGATGAGCTAAAAAAAAAAAAATAGCTCATATGAAAATCTCAGTGTTTTAAGAATTTGTTTTGGGCCACATTGAAAGCCATCCTGGGCCACAGGTTGGACGTGCCCGCTTGAACCTTCCCCATTTCCTTCAGCCTCCCTCTAAAATGTGCCTGGCTTAGTTCCAATCCTTAAGTATGTTTACTTTAGGCAAAAATGAGTGGCCACCACAAATAGATATTTTATAATTTCTGTTAACACATTAGATTGCTTATATTTTTAGCTCTCTTGCATAATACGATGTCTAAGTCTAGTTAAATAAGTAGAAAATTAAAATATTTCATAGGCAATATGAAATATGGGTAGGGCCTTTCCAGGCTATTTATTTCACATTATTTAATGACTGCCTACTCAACAAAGACCTGGAACTCATTTGGTGCATATCTTTTTTTTCTTCAAGACATTTAAAATCAACTATAATTTAAGCAATTTGGGAGCTTTCAAAATAAACAATAAAGAAAAAATTATCTTTACATGTATTCCAGCTTAATCTTTGGGACTGGGCTACACAGATTTTCTCTATTCATTTTAGTAAAATTTAAGATATAATCCAGTCTAGTTGTCTTAGTTGAAAAGTCAGGAAATGGGGGACTGGGAAGAGAAATATTTATGAGGTCACAGGGATTAGTTACTGGCAGAATGGGAACCAGAACACATTTTTAATATAATTAATGTAATATACTTTATCTTAATGAAGATCAATAACTTTAAATTTTGATTATAAACATTGTCACTTTCCAAATACTGTTATAAAGACAATTCTTTTAACACTATTCTGCCTCATTCCTTCATCGGCTGCATCTTTAAATTTCTTTTAAATAAAACTCAAATTCACCTTTCTGTAAGAAACTGTGTGACTCCCTCACTACAAACTTATTCTGTTTGTCATCTCATCAGTCTTTTGTTAAATATTTTTAGTATGTTTATATTTAGCATGCATTTGCTTATTTAAAAGAAAGTTACTGTGTCTAATTTGGTTGTTTTATTTTCTTCATTAATAAGCATTTTCCCTTTTCACTTCATAGCACCCCATGAACGCTCTGACAGGCTAATGCCAATGTTTTTTATTTTTCTCCTTTTCTTGTCCTGTTGCCTCTACCTTTCTTCTGGGCCAGGGAAAGCTGAAGGCAGAAGTTGTATGGAGATTAAGCCAAGCATTCACAGGGCTGATTGCAATTGAAAGCAACTTCATCTGGTCTTCACAGGGGTGTAGCCTAAGGGAGCCTGGTGTCTTTTAATTTACAATACACTCAAAGCCAAAAAAAATGTAAGTAAATAGTCTGGAGGTATAGGGACTAGCCTGGTTGTAAAGTGGGGAAAAGTACAAGATTTTTAAATGCATGAGGGAAACAGTATTCAATTTAGATCAACCTCCTGTCTCTACCTTTCATATCTTTGCTGTGAATTCAGGAAAATAAGCTCCCAATCTAATTTTCCTGCTGGGTGAGCGCCTGTATAGCTGTGTGTTCAGAGAGCTCCTCATTTTTTGCCCATCAAATGATCCCTATCATGCCCTGAAAGAATTCAGGCTTCCCAGAAAATTTCAAACTTGCTACTTGGAAATTTATTTCTCCTTGGTGCAATCTGATCCACCATGGTATTTATAGTGGGTGTTTTGATTCTGTGCTGGTGCCTTGGGCTCACAGTGCATTTTTCTCGGAGGTGTTATCAGGAAATGTGACTTGCAAAGATATTTAAAGGCTAAAGCAGACTTTAAAAAATTCCGTTAGGCGAGAATCAACATTGAAGGCTGATCTATTTCTTAATAACTCTCTCTAACCATCCTTTACCTCAGCTAGACCCTGACAAGGATTTTGATGCTTAAGAATTAGTAAAAACAAGCAAACAAACAAACAAGCAAGCAAACAAACAAAAAACATCAGAACAAACAAGATACAGCATCTCAATCCTCTATCACTAGCTGAGGGTATAGATTTTTAGTTACTTTCTTGGAGATATCAGATGTGAAAGATGGTCTGATTTAAATCTGTTATTAAAGGATTGTATCGATTTTGGGTGCTCTTCATTGAGGAGCCTTGTTTCCCTGCTTCTGAGACAAACAGGGTGCAAGAGATGTGCAGAAAGGAGGATCTCTGTTTCTTCTTGTCTTTCCTTCTATTCCTTTGGGTGGAGGTATAAAGGCAGATACTTTGTCCAATAATGCTTAGAAATGATACTGTGAAAAGTGAAAATGGATCAGTATTAACAAGATAACTTATTTCCCTTTCCTTCCTTTTTTTTTTGGAGATGCTCTGTTATAAAGAATCCGACTGACCTACACTTCCTCCTGCAATGGCCAGTAAGTCTCATGAGCCAGATTTTCAGGATAAAGTCAGGAATGGTGGTCACTGTAAACTCGAGAAGCTTCCAGTATGGAGAAGCTACAGGGGTTGAAAACACGGATGTGGAATAAGGTGGTAGGAAAGAAGAAGGGAGGGAGGCCAGCGAGATAAAGACTGCGAGATGCTCAAACTGGATAGATGTTAAACAAGTGATTTTCAACAGGAAGCAGCTTTGTTCCACTTTTATCTGGCAATGGGTGACATCTGGCCATTTGTGGAGTCTTATTTGGCTGCTACAACTTGGGTTTAGGTGACCCTGGTGTCTAGCCAGTGACGCCAGGAATGCTGCTAACCCTCCCACGATGTACTGGACAGCCCCCACAACAGAGGCTTATCGAGCTCAAAATGTCAGCAGTGCTGGGGCTCAGAAACCTTCTCTAAAGCAGCTTAGAAGGAACTCGATGGGAAAAGTCAACATTTCAGAGCACCCTCTGCAATACACACGCTTTATCCATTAATAGGAGATCGTTTTCTTATGGTAAAACCTGCAAGCCCTCAAAGACATTGGTGAGCATAGCTGAGGTCTTACATTAGTTCCCCCTTCCTATTTCTCACCTAACTGAGACTCTATATGTAAACATAATTATATATACATATTCTTCTTGACATGTTAAATTACTTTAATCTCCCTATGTTATATCTCTCAATAGTTCTACTTCTGGCTCTTTACCTATTCATCAGCAGACTTACATTTTCTTAAAAGAGCACTCCTTGAAACACTGATTTATTTATTTATTCAACAAATCTATTGAGGGCCTGCTGGGTACAAGGTGTGGTTGTAGATTCTTCCATTACATCAGTACATCAGTGAACACATCAAAACTTCTAGCTTACATTCTAGCAAGGAAGACAGATAATAAACAATACCCATCATAAATAAATAAAGAACATACTGTGTTAGAAACTTTCTTAAAAAGAAAAAAAGGAAGGCAGCGAAGGTGGAGTAGCTTGTGTGCTGTGTAGTGAGGAAAAATCTTGACAAAGTGACAGGAAGTGCGGAGGTGAAGCCAGAAGGGCATCTCCACGTGGGAGCTTATTCTCCTCTCAAATATTAACCTTTGATGAAGGAGTTGCAAATGCAGGGGTGAGTCCAATAACCCTGGGTACACCCAGCAAATCTTCTTTCAAGGAAGTCTGCATCCAGGAGTATGTTTTTAACACAGCTTTGCCAATCCAGCTTGTGAATTGGTTCACTGATCTTCAGTTTAAAATGTAGATCATTTGGAAATACAGGAGTTGGGTTATGGTTCAATAATTTCTTGAGGCTTCTGTGGTATTACTGAAAGTGAATGAAGGTGGATTTCCAAAACACAAAACAGAACAACAATAAACTGTACCTATTTGGCCAGCACAATATCTGCTGTTACTCTTGCTGTGCAGTCAGAAATAGCACACATTGTCACTTTAAGCCACACAGCCTTCATTTAGTCACTCATTCCAGAGAAGTTTTCGAATACTATAAGGGCAGTGCATTGTGCCCAAAGATGTGGAGGATGGAGTCCTGGAGCTTAAAGAGATTATGTCCAGGAGAGGTAGATGTGGGGCACATTTTTCCTTAGAGTAGTTACGCGTCATCAAGATAGAAATCAAATGTCATAAAAATACAAGCATACCTAGTTTTGCTGCACTTTATATTTTTCTCAGATATTGCATTTTTTATTTTATTTTTTACAAATTGAAGATTTGCAGCAAACCTGTATTGAGCAAATCTATGGCCACCATATTTCCAACAGGCTCAGAGGATGGTAGCAATTTTTTAGTGATAAAGTATTTTATTAATTAAGGTATGTACATTGTTTTTTTGGACATCATGCTATTTCACACTTAATAGACTACAGTATAGCATAAACATAACTTTTATATGCACTGGGAATCCAAAACATTTGTATGACTTGCTTTATTGAGATAGCCGCTTTATTGAGCTATCCACTTTATTGTGGTGGTCTGGAACTGAACCTGCAATAATACCTCTGAGAGATGCCTGCACAGAGGACCAGGAAAAAGAACTCACAACTGAGGCACTGAGGAGGTTCCGTGGAACAGATGGCATTTGAATAGGTCACGATGAATGCGTATACCGGTAGTTGGAATAGGCAGAAAGGGCAGACAGGGAGGTCATTCTGAGAATTAAAAAAATAAGAACAAAACGGTAGAGATGGGAGGTTGCCCAGAAGTGCTTTGGAAGCTGTAGGTTAAGCATATATCACGCGGAGATCACAAGCAATATTTGGAAAGGACTTGTTTAAGGCTGTTAAGAGCCAGATGTGTTCAGACCATAGATACCTGAACAACAAAACTCTCTCACCCTCTCCTCGGTTCCAAATGTGGGCCAGTGTATCAGTCAGGTTATGGCATTCTTTTAGAAGGGCTAGATTTTCTTCACAATATTTTTCTAATGCATACTTAAGTTTCTCAGTTGAAGATACTTGTCTAATTGAGAGACATCACCAGTTTGTAACTCCTCTTCCAAGGCACTCAGGCCTATCTGACCCCCATCCAAATCCTGAAGTCTGTGCTGCAGAGAACCTCCCCATATAAAAACCTTCCCCTCAAATTCATCTCCTCCTATTCCTGCTGGATAGTGTGCTTTCCCAATATCATTACTGTTCTGTCTTGCAACTGTGGTCTATCTTTTCACTGTTAAGCTTCACAATAACTGCTTACCAAGAAAATTATGTGTTAATAAAAAATAATAATAACTATGGTGCTATAAAGCAATTGTTTGACATTTTGGTGCACTAGAAATCTAGTTTTGAAAATACAGCTTTCAAGATACTACACACGAAGCAAAATATATGCTCAAAATCCAATGGTGTCCATTACCCTGAGTGTCCCATAACTATAAATAAGCCTTTGGGGGAAGTCATGCATATCATAATAGCTTTAATCTTTAGAACTGAGTTATTTAATTAGAGTGAAGATTTATTGACTATTTATTAAAGGCTCCAGGCACTTTTTTTTGTTGTTGTTGTTTGATTGTTTGTCTTAGCATTGCTACTTTATTTCTAGAACCAATAAAATGACGTAGGGATTATTATTGTGGCCATTTTGCAGATGGAGAAACTGAGGTTCAAAAAGAAACTTTGGGAGAATGGGACTTCCTTGCTTCCCTATGATGCCAAAGAAATCATGTTCTTGAATCTATGCTTAAGAACTGGGATACTCTGACTCACAGAGAAAAAGTTTGTTTATTTGTTCATCATAAAGGGAAATTGGTTTTATTGAAATTCAAGCTGTCAAAGTACAAATATGTTTGTACAATTTATGTTGCTCTTTTTTAAAACTTACAAAGTAGTAGTATATTTTATAAGCATCTCTCTAGATTTTACCTATTTGTTTCACATACTACAATACAAACCCCATTTAAAAGGACATATCGCAGACATTCTAACATTGTACATTACGTTAAAATGACTTTCATAAATAAGTTTTTTTAATATTTTATCTTAAATGTTTCTATAGTGGGATAAATGAAAGTGAAAATTTAAATGTAAAGTACCCAACTAGCTTCTTTGTTGTTTTTTAATTTGAATACTTTTATTGTAGTGCATATATCCCTAAGAGTTTCTACTGAATGAATGTGACATTCATAGGAAAGCACACATTAGTACATAAAATAATTATAGAAGTTATTATGGATATTGAGCATTTTGGTGTTTCCAAGTATTAATATTGTAAAGGCTCTTTGCAGTTTTACTGTACTTTAAAAATTGGTTTTGAAAACTTGCTAATCTTAATGGTAGGTATTACAGAACTCATAGAAATGTTTGGGGAGAATATTAGTTGCTATACAAGTGAGGCCCTGGTATAGGGACTTTAAAGCTGAGGTCACAGTTTGTATCAATATGACAAATATTCACTGTTTTATTGTATAAATTGTGTAGATGAAATTATAATAATATTTTATTGGTCACAAATCTTAATAAAATAGCATGTCAAGGAATATCAAATTTATATGTATACTTTGAAAGATGGTACTATAAAGGAGTAAGTTTGTGAAAATATCAAGAAATATCAACATTCTGTGATCATCATAACAAATTATGTCAATAGATTTTTATTTTATTTTAAATTTTTTTTGCCTCAACACAGTGAAAGCTTTTCTATGGTAAATGTGAGGTATTATTTAACTAATTGGGATATTGTTTGAATAAGTGAATGATGTCTTACTGAAAATAAGACTTTATATTTTAAGCTTTGGATGTTCTGTTTTATATTAACATTCCAAATAATAGGGTACCTTTTTTTTTTTTTTGATTGGAAAATATTTTTAACTTCTCAGACTCTTAACTCAAACATTAACAATGCTTTTGTAATCTCCTATACCTTGGCTGCTATCAATTTCCTTCAACCATTTTAAAGAAATGAAGCTAAACCTAGACTAGTGGGTTTCTATGTATATTATTAGCTGTAACAACACATAAACTTAACACCCTTATGTAATTCATGTGTAAAACCTTGGTTTTGGCTTCACAAATGAGAGCAATTATAACTACCTACTAAAATGATATCAGAATTTTTATGTTTGGTTAGTAATTGAAGAAAAGAACATACCGTATTTTCTGGCGTATAAGACTACTGGGCATATAAGACCACCCCCTAATTTTACAGTTAAAACATAGGTTTAGGCCTATATTCGCTGTATAAGACTACAGCCTCGGAAGTGGGGGGTAGTCTTATACAGCAAATATAGGCCTAAACCTATGTTTTAACTGTAAAATTAGGGGGTCGTCTTATACGCCCGGTCGTCTTATACGCCGGAAAATACGGTATTTCTTCTTCCTTTCTTCATCCTACTTCATTCCTTAAAACCATCCAGTTTTCTTCCCTCTAGTAAAGGTAGCTTCACCACCACATGCAACAGCTCTTCCACTGTTAACAGGAACTTCCTGCTTCTATTCATCTTTCATGATATGACTCAACAGTGTTCAAATACACATGCCCGTCATATTCTCCAACCATAAAAAGTTTGTCTCCTGGGGCACATATGACAACAGGGACACTCAGAGGCACTGCACTTGATCATGAATCGTTTTTGGATCATTCCCTGTGCCTCAGTGGAGGGATGACCGTTCTGGAGGTGCCAGGCATACAGGGAGAGACTGAGCTATATGACTTCACAGTAAGGGCTGGGAGGGACAGCCACCATTGTCCTTGTGCTGAGTCCTCCTCCTGGGTACCAGTGGGAGGTTGCCATCTATCCTGTGTTGGTAGCTTTCTTACTTTAAATAAAAAGATTTGCTTTTCATGTTGGTTGATGTTCTTCCAGGTACCCAGGATAACATTTTGACATCTAGACCTTACCAGCACTTACCATATTGTATTTTAATTTTTTAGTTTCCTGTCCCAACTTCTCTTCAGCTCCAGTTGGTGAGCTTCTTAAGGATAGAAACTGTGCCTTACTTAATTATGTGTCACCAGATTGCACATGTTCCAAAAAATGGCTGGAAAGTAAGACATGTTCAATAAACACCTCAAGAATTGGTGGCTGAC
>PVKE010017092.1:0-31179 GCA_004027555.1 Craseonycteris thonglongyai
TTCCACGTCTCCATTAGAGCAGTAACTTTCTGGCCACAGCTGCAATAAAATCCAGAACCCCGTCTACAGAGAATTAGGGGCTGGCTTTTTTCCACTGAATTCAGCTATTGGGTTAGTTAATAAACTGATTCATTCAAACAGGCAACTTCCTCCTCTTTTTTTGTGGAGAGTTTAAAATAATTGCAAATGGACATTTGTTGAATGTCTAAAACTCGATCCATGCATGCGAAGAGGCTTCATCTCCTCCCACGCCTCCCAGCTCCTGTAATGTTGAACTGCTTACGCAGCCCCAAGTAAGGCGTATCATGTATGTGTTTCAAGGCATTTGTTCCTCTTCAGATGTGTTTTCTCGTGTAGGGAGGGGCCTAGAATGCCTTTATGTTGGTTTGAAATTCTCTTTGAATATTGTTGAAATTATTTTCCCACATGATCGGTAAACTTTAACCCCTGGGAAATGAAACCCATATTTTTTTTTCTCAGTCCTGTTTTATGGCATAGGGCATGGCATGCATTATATTTTCAGTAGGCATTTATTAAACAGTGTATAATAAACTAAGTTGAATAATGTAGTATGGAATAGGGGGAGAAGTGATTCTTTTCAGACAAGCATCCTTTGGTTCAGATACAGTCACTTCACTTTCTGTTTATGTGACTTCTG
Organism: Craseonycteris thonglongyai; assembly: GCA_004027555.1. Lineage (NCBI taxonomy): Eukaryota > Metazoa > Chordata > Mammalia > Chiroptera > Craseonycteridae > Craseonycteris > Craseonycteris thonglongyai. Next base: position 659 of record PVKE010017092.1, read on the forward strand.
ACAAGTAACGGTTTTCTGGACCTCGGGCTCCTTAGACATCATACATCTTTGGGAGAATTAAACAAAAGAAAATATCTGAAAATAAGCTTGGATGTTCCTGGTAATTCAGATCATAAATTCTAAGACTTAAGAAACCAATATGTATTCAAAATAAGTTAAATAATAATAATAATACACATATTCTCTGCCCTGCTCTTTTAACTCCCATTTCCTAAAGCTGATGAAAGAAAGAAACTCACCATGTTTGTTCCAAAATGCTGCCTCAAAATGGCTTGGTTTAGAGTCAGAAATATCAAATAGGAGACTATAGCAATAAGTCAGTTCAACAAAGATACTCAGATATTATACACTGCATTGGATGAAGTGTATGTGAAAATGAGTAATGTGTGGGCTTCACTCGAAAGAGTTAAGAGTATTAGGAATACCCTATAATTTTATGAATCGATATCATAAAGGGTAACTATACGTCCTAGCAAATTTTGTACTGTCATTGTCAGAGGGGGAGTGTAGGATCATATCTGAATCTATAGTCTTATTTGATGCTTCTTTTATGTAAGGTACAAGACGTAATAAGGTCAACATCACAATTTTTAAATGCAGACACAAATCTTGATTTAATGAACACACCAAAAGAATCATGTTTATTTTGAGTAATTCTTTGTCTCTCCTGAGAGGACTAGCTTTATTATATTATTGTTAAGGAAATTAGAATAAGCTTATTGTTCAAATTATACTAAATATCAGTGATTAACAGATTCCAAAAATATATAGAGATAGCTAGGAATCAAGTACCTTGCATCAGCTTCATTTTACTAAGTGCCCTACTATTTCCTAGGTACTATGGTGTGAAGAATAAAAGAATTCTCCAAGATGCCTCAAATATCTTAGCTTCTGCCTGGAAAGACAATATCCAAATTTGAACTCGGGTGAAATGAATTTTCCTCAATTCCCCCCCCAAAAGATGGTCTGCTACTATAGCCCTGTGGATTTATTACGTTGTGTTATAATTTTTTATCCATATGTGTTTCCTGCCTTATGCTATGAGCCCACTCATGGTAGGAGCTGTGTTGTTTCTTTGTGTTTAGCAGCTACCGGTAGTATATAACACCTGATTCATAGTCAAATTTTGTTAATTGTGAAATGAATGTTTTTGAGTGAATTTAAACAACAGTTCAAGAAAGTAGTATTTAATTTATAAAATGCATGATTGATTGCCAAATGAACAGTTGTTACAGTCTTAGTTAAATAGCATTTATTGTGCTAATATGTGACAGAAGCAAAGCTACAATTGTGCAAAGTAGGCATGGCTCTGGGCCTCAAGTATATATTTAACTGACCATCCCTTCAAATCTGGAAACAACTCGAGGCCATGCTACATGCATAGCACGTGTAACTGCAGAGATGTGCACCGATTGATAGGAAATACCCAGAAAAAGCACTTGGAAGGGTAGTAATGTTTGGAGAGTTTAAAGAAGAGAAAGAACAATTTAGATTTGAGTGCACAGAGAGAACTTTGGAGGGAGAATGAAGATACTCTCAAAGGGCAGAATTAGGAAATGCAGAGAGGATGTTTTCTGAAGCAGGTGGAACACACTGCTCCAGTGTTTGCACACATGCAGGGCCTTGGTGCTTAGCGATCCCTTAAAAGCCCCTGAAGGAACTGGACAAACACGGGAAGTATGGTGTCAGCACCATGGAAGCCAAGATGTAACAGCCGTTGTCCCGAATCAGTTTTTTAGAAACCATACTGAATAATTTGCTCTCTGCAAAGAGTAGTTTCCATCCAGATGTGAGAATGTCCTCATTCACATACATTCACAACCTTCTAATATTTACCTGAATTGCATAAAACAGGCACCACCAGCTTTCAGGTACCATTTGTTTGGAATAATGAGGTACGAGAAGAAGCCCTTTAGTGAGCTGTTTAGTCTGTGCTGATTAACACACACAGGGAATGACATCGCTAGAAGAGCAGAGCCTTGGGGCTCTAGATCAAGTTTGGACCACACCGCATGATTTGAAGTAGGAAGTGCCAAGTGGTGGCCAAGAAGAAATCTGCAGGAATGGTCTGATGTGAGAAAGTAAATAGGTTTCAGACTTGCAGGACTCTAGTGGGTTTTTATTGTGTTTTTGAAAAGAAAATGAGTACTTTATTCTTCTGTGCTATGATGCATTTAGAGCAAGCAGAATCATATACTAAAGAAAAAAATTAATGTTTCTATTAACTACCAAAAAATATCTTGTTATTTAGAAATAAACCTGATTATATCCCTGTTGTAGTTTACTGATAGTGTTCAAATGTAAGGACGCGGTACTGTCATGTGTTGATGTGGTGTGTGTTCAGTGACACTCTCTCTACACAAGGCACTCTTCTGGCTGCATTATATACCACAAAGTGTCTACTGTCAGTTCCCCTTGACTGTGTAATCCTGGGTAAAATGACTTCACTTTGCTGGGCCCCAGGCTTCTTATCTGTAAAGTGGGGATGATAGTATTAGTGAGATTAAAAGCTAACAGTTATTGATTGCTTCCTATGTGCAGGCCCTGTGCCAAATGTCTTAACACAAAAATAAAACCTTGGAAGTAAGTACTAGTCTTCTCACACTTCTTGAAGTTAAAGAAATTGAGGGAAGGAGTTTAAGTAACATGTTGAAGATTGGTAAAACCCCAACAGTGACAAATATGGTGACAAGTAGGCTTTTTCAGGGAACTAGTTGAAAAAGTAGAAATGGTTTGTGACTTGATGACTCATCCCAAATGCAAATCAGGCCAACAGGACCTATTGAAACTCAAACCATGGCTTGTGCAGTGAAGTCTGACTATGACTTTGATAACAAAATCCTTCCAACTGCCCAAACTACTTACATTCATAATTCCATTGTTTGCTGTTTTCTAATTCATCTAGTAATAATTTGTATTTTTTGTTTTGTTATTGCATACTCATTGTATAAATAAGTCCTATAACAGTGAGAGACTTACCTAAAGAAGAAAACTCCTATAAAATGCCATCACACCAAGATAATCATCATCAGTATTTTGTTGCATGATTTCCTATACCTCTCAGCAAACACCTGTGCATATTCATTGATTTGGACATGTGAGTTTATTGTACCATGAAGAAGAGTTAAGCAGGATACGGAGGTGAAGAATGAAGGAGGTGGTAAAGCATCCAAGAGTTATTAGATATTAGATATTAGATATTTTGAAGAAGCTTTTTTTTTTAGCTTACATTATTCCATTGTTTGTGACACTGTAGTTAGAAAACGCAGCCTGTGTGTATGGGGTATTGAAGATACTCCTTAAAATTTTTAAGACAGGTATTTTTGGTTTGGGACTATTGAGTAGTTTGGTATAAAACCACATTGTCTATGACTTGGGTAACCCTCTCTGTGAATGTTTCAAAATCAAAAGAACCATGGACCTCCTTTGCTAAAAAAGGATGCATGCACACCTTACACAAGATTTCCTGAGGTTCCTGGACATGGAGTAGGCTCCCCTCATCCCCTCCATCTCTCCCCTTTGCTGACTGCAGCTCAGCCCACTGGGTCTGCCTCGAGCAGCAGGAGAGTCCTCAACTGGAAAGACAGTGCCATTTGTCCCTGAGCTCCCCAGACTCCTACAGACACCGTGTCAGCCAGACATCTCTTCCTCACGCGCGCACTGAGCACTGGGACCTGAAGGAGGGAAGTGTTGTCTATGTGCACAACCTAGCACACATGTTTTAAGGCCTGATCATTAGAACATGCTGTTTCCTATTATTATTTCACAACCTTCAAGTCTTGCTGAGAGCTACATTTTAAAAGTGTCTAGGAAGGGGAAGCCGGGATGGCTCAGTGGGTTGGGCGCTCACTTTGCAGCCCCCGGGGACCAAGGATCGAATCCCAGCCCCGGCCCGTGCGAACCCATATGCTGAACTGGGGAGTACCCCCAGTTCAGTTCTCACCGGGGCGAGACCCCAGCCCAGTTCCTGCCCTGTGCAGCCCTACCCACCTGTGGAATGAAACTATGTGGAAAAACCAATGATGTGCAACTATGGAGACTGTTCTGGGCCCTCCCCCTTCTCTCTGTCTCTAACTCTGTATATCTCTCTCTCTCTGTCAAAAACAACAAATAAATCTTTAATAAATAAATAAATAAATAAATAAAATAAAAGTGTCTAGGTTCCAAGATTGACAGTGTCGTTGTTCACAAGAACAAAGACTTAGCATGTGTCTATATGTAAAATACTTCCTTTACAAGTAAGAGGGGTACGAGGAGAATTACAAAGCTTTTACCCATTTCACTACTATTGCATAGGCTCCCTCTAGTTTCTACAAATGTTTCCAGTTTTATCGTAAGTAGAAAATAGGGTAAGAAAGAGGATATGGAAGATAAATGACTCATTGGGACCCAATGAAATTTTATGTGGTTAAAAAAAGAAGTGAACATCTGTGGGGGGAGCAGTACTGGTGTGAGTGAGTAGCAGGATAGAGCAGGTTGAGAGGACACGGGTCACTGTACCCAAGGGGCAGAGCCTCAGACAGCAAGTGATCAGAGGTCCATGGGCACAGATAAAAACCTGTCCCAGCAGGTGGGCAGTGAACAGGGCTGGAGCCAGCAGCCGCTAGTGGTTGTTAAGGTTCAGCTGCCTGCACTGGAAAGAACCTTAGTCACCTGGGAGCACGTCGGGGCCTGACTTCAGCATCTGGGCAGTCCATGATGGCATAAGTCAAGAACAAAGGAAGGGCCCCAGTCACTGGACGGAAGTACTGAGCTCAGGGCGCTGACTTGGAAGATACACAACCCCTTGCTAACGTCCGGATTGTTCCAAGGAGAGGGGACCTGGACTAGAAGCAGAACATGAAGTCAGACGACCAAACTGTGGAGAAAGAAGCTTCCAGAACCAAGCACTGGTCAGGGTGGGACCGACACCACCAAGCGCAAAGGGTTCTTCATGCACAAGAAAGGGCTTGAAGGAAAATACCTTTCAAAACAAGGACTGGACGAGATTCCAGTAGTTAAAAGCTATCTGCTTGAGAGTGCTTGTTGCCATGTGTGCGTTTTGATGCAAAAGGAAAAGAGTGAGAGCCTGGTGTTTACTTGTTCTGTTTAATATGTTGAGACACATTACACCGAGGACAGGGGACAAGTTGGTGATGTGGATCAGGAAGAGGGCATCTGCACAGCACTGGGCTTCCTAGCCCCCATGCTCCCTCTGCCACCGGATGGCTCCCCTTGTGACACCACAGACCTGCTTCATTTCTATGCAGCTGATGCCCTGTCCAGGCTTATAATTTCCTAACTGACAGTGAGTGTTCTTGCCAATGCCAGTGTCCACAGTCACATCTGTTTGTCTGCACTCTGCTAGCTTGTCCGGGGCTGCTTGGGAACACGTCTTATCCAGGGGGCAGCTTTAACGAGGCCTAATTCTCTGAAGAGCATCTATTTGTAAAGCTAAGGAAAGCACAGACAAGTCCCTGTTGTCCTCTTGCTAAGATCCTTGTGTTTGACAGTGCCTGCCTCAGTCCCTGTCAGCCCATGTCAGAAGCCAACTTTGCAGGCAAAGTGGTTCTCACTACCATTTTTTTTTCCCCTGCTTTTTGCTTTTTTGAGGTTTTTATTTTTTGCTTTTTTCCATCCCGCTAAAATGCCCAGTGGTTTCCTACCACTGCATCATCTTTAAAAATAATGGGATAAGCGAGTGACATCTACCTTATTGCAAAAGCAAAACAAATAAACAAAAAACAAAAATAATAAAGACTTTTTTTGAGCTCTTCTTCCCTGATATTTAATGGGAAGTTTTTCCAACTCAATATGTGGGAAACTATGTTTCAAATCATAACTAAGTGACAGTGCTTATTAATAATGAAACTGTTATTTATCTTTTCCACTTAAATATCTGTGTTTGTTTACCCCTAATATTAATGGTGTCGGTACTTATAAAGTTAGGTTTTGATTTGTCTCCCTTCTCTACTGCACGCAGATTATCTAACTGAAACAAACATATTGATATAGTTAATTGGTAATTTCCATACAGCACCTTACAAAAGGATCTTAACATTATTATTTAATATCTTTGGATCTGTTTGTAGGACAATGTATTGTCATTCTTCAAAACATCACTGCAAAAACACATCTAAAATTGTGGACTTTCACCTTGACTAGTAATCCAAGTGTTCTGCTTTGCAAAGACAAATGACTCATTTAGACTGAAGCAACAAGTCTGCCTTTGAGACATTCATCGATTTTAAATTAAAAAATAACTGCTACGTTTTACATTAAGAATGACAACTAAATAACAGTAGACCTTACTTAGTGTTATTTGTAGCAACTCCATTGCACTTCTCTTAGGTAAAAGAGGGGAGGACCAGCCTAAATGGGGTAATCTTACTGATCAATAAACCGGACCTCACAATGTGCAATAGCAGGTAGTCAATTCTTGATAGAATTACTGAAATACAGCTAGCTGTTTTTCTCATGGATCAGGTCTTCAAGTTCAATGTACTGACTTTATTAACTTTAACTTTTATTCTCCTTGAGCGTTTGTCTCTTCTCCTTTATGTAGCTTTGTTGGGGATCGGGGAGAGGATTTAAATGAAAATGTTATGTTCCATTTGTTCTGTAAAGATGCCCAGAGGGAAATTTTGGTCCAACAGCTGAGAAAAAGGTTTAGAAGAGGAAGGTGTTCCTGGAATTTGTTTTTCACTTTCTCTGTAAACAGAATTTTCTAATAAATATTAAATAGTGTAAAAAAGGTTTGAAAGGCTGTTGACTTAGGAGAGTGATTTTAAAGCAATTAGAAGACGCCACTTATATATATACCTCCCGCCAGAACAAGCTAAGTAGAAACCACTGGTATTAGTAGTCACAACGAGCAGCTACATTGTATGAGACCCTCAAGTATTTTTTTCTAATTATTTCTAAAGTTGTATTTCTTAAGAAGGATACTCTTTAAGGCTGGTTGTATTAGCTTAGTTTGAGCTTTAAATGTATCCGAAAGTAATAAAACCAAGCTTTGTTGTTATTTTTTTTGTTTTGTTTAATACAAAATTAGGACTGCCTGCCCACCCATGCCCACTGCCTCACTGGGATACACTAACAGAAGTTTTGTTGTGCAATAACATTCTTTCATTATTATAATATAACTGAGATGTATGTCACAGCTAATGATGTACAACTATGGAGACTGCTCTGGGCCCTCCCCCTTCTCTCTCTCTCTCTCTTTCTCTTTCATCTTTTCTCTTTCTCTCTCACCTCTCCCAACAATAAAAAAATTAATTAATGTTTATAATATAACAGATAAAAATCCTAGGAAGTGTTTGGACATCATCTTCCCTTTCAATCTTAACTGTGCCCAACATTAGCTTCCTACCAGCATAGCTTGAAACTGGCCAACTTTCTCTCCTGATAACTGACCTTCAGTGACTCCACATTGGCTACAGAATCTGAACTCCTTCATGGGGTGTATGTGGCATCTGTGGCACAGGACCCAGTCCCCAGAATTCTTCTGTAGTACATATAGTTGACCCTTGAACATCATGGGTTTGAACTGTGTGGGTCCACATATATGTGGCTCATTTTTTTTTAGTAAATGTATTTTCTCATGATTATTTAATGTTTTGTTTGTTTCTCTAGCTTACTTTATTGTAAGAATAGAGTTTACAAGATGTATACATAACATACAAAATATGTGTTAATAGACTGCTATTGGTAGGGCTTCTGGCCAACAGTAGGCTATAAGTAGTTAAATTTTAGAGGAGTCAAAAGTTATACCGGGGTTTTCTACTATGCAGGGGTCGGTGCCCCAACCTTCTCAGCTCTCTCATTCAAAGACCAATTGTAGCCCTCTTGGAAACACTGCTCTCCAGGCATCTTAAACTCCACGATTCTCTGACCAGAACAGACTTCATTTAGAAATACTTCTGGTATGAGCACAGAAAACCCAAGCAGTCATGGCTTAACCAGTAGGAACACTTCTACGTTATGTTTTAACACGATGATCAGAAGCAGATAGCCCCAGGTTGGTGGTCACTGCTCCATGACTGCAGGGCCATGCCTCGGAATGAATGCAGACTCCCACTTTATTCCCGTTTTGAGAATGTACCTGTCCCCTCCTCCTAAGCTGCCCTTGACATCTGAGCCTGTCTGGGATATGCTCTGCAGAAGGCAGAGTTTACTCCAGTCTTCCGCTAGGGGAGAGGTTACAGGAGGAGTCAAAGCTGTTAAAGGGTAATTTTGTACAAAAGGGTAAAATTGTGACTTCTATGGATGTAAAATGAACATGTGTTTGAGATTTTATTTAACTCATTAATTAAAGAGGAAACCAGTCAGATGTTCTAGCAGGTTCAAAGGAGAAGTCAAAGAAATGGTCTTAGGTGGAGTGACAAATACTGAAATGAGTGTGTGAACAGGTGCAAAACCAGCTTTCCCATAGGAGAGACAACTGTCCTGCCTCAGGACAGATTTCATTGGCATTCCTCTCAACAAGAATCATTTCCCATTGTTCTCTGTTATCTGTCACTTAGAGTTATGAGAAAGCTCCCATGTAATCAGAATCAAATGACTAGAACAGTATATGCTAAAAGGATAGTTTTCCACTGAAGCACACCACCACCACCCCAAAGAAAAGGGAGAAAGGTACATTTAGTGCAACATGTTTAGAACTGTTATCAAAGACTGAAAAAATAGATATCTCTAGTAATAGTTAATAAAGTTGGCTATGCCGGCCATTGCCACCACTGTCCCCAGTTACTTCAGACACTTGCAACTTTATCTCCCTGCTCACACTTAAACTCTTCCAATAGTAGGACTGAACCCCTTCCTTTCCATGGTATCTCCCATCTCCTCTCTTCCCGCCCTCCACATCTTCACCACCACTGTGGGGTTCACTGGTACCTACTAATAAATGCTTGCTTGGATAAGTGACCTCACTTACCTTGTATTAAAAGGATGTGTCCTCACTGATATATATATATATATATATATATATATATATATATATACACACACACATATATATATATATATTTTTTTTTTTAAACTTTCTATAGAGTTTTAAAAGTAGATGTGATCATAACCCTTCATTTTCCTTGGCATTGTGAGCCAAGACCACACCACAGAATCCAATAAAAATGTTAAAAGTTATACATGTCACTGAACATTCTGACATAGATACATTTTATATATATAGTCACTATATAACTTTGACATATAAAGTTAGCCACTAACTGAACTAATTTTTTAAAAGTATTTAAATAATTACAAATATTTATTCTGTAAGAGGGAAACGATATGCACTCAATACAAGGGGAAGAGAAAACTAGACAAATACCCATTTGGTCTTGGATATATTAATAAGTTTTCATGGTATATTTCTTTGGTTGTACAGACCCCTTGGATTATCCTGATCACTAACTGTACTTTACTTTGTGCCTTATAGATAGACCTTATATTTAAAGTAATATTATTCCATAGCTCCATTTTTTTTTCATAATATTTAAATACCTGAATGCATGTGTATAAACATATATTTGGGTCCTTACCTGAATTAATTTTATCCTAAATTTTTCTCTTAATAATCTGGCCATTTTCAAAAGTAAGTCCTTTCAAATTTCCAGATATCTCTAAATCACTACAAGAACATGTGTTTCATTTATTTCTGCTTCATGATCACTAGACACTGTCCCAACCCCCATGTCAAAGATATGACCCAGGATATGAACCCAGAGTCCTTCTGTAACTTGAAAAATTTGAAGACTTTTAAATCCTTGCCACCTTTGTATTAGTTTGTCTTGATTTCCAATGGCCCATTTCTAATTTTCCCAAAACTCTTTAATTCAAGACTCCATGATTAGACAGAATAATCTAATTCTAACTAGTTCTAAGAAGAGCAGAAGGTCTACTTCTCTCCTATATATAGATCAGCATTAATGCATTCAAATTATGTTTCCTCACCTAACTGATAAATAATTAACTGAAGAATTCTAATCATATAAATTATAAGGGAGAACATCACTATTTCCTCCTATTTAAAATGTTTTAAGAGAATTCACTGCCGCATAATATCCTAAAAGAAATTGATCATACTTTTCCTGTAATAAATGTTGTTCTGACAGTAAAGCATTAGTAACCAATTGATAACTGAGCAACAATATTGTGATCTCTTTAGATAATTAATCTTAGCTATTTTCCTGTCAGAAGCAACAGTGCTTGATTTTATGTTGAGCCAGAAAGATTGCCAGTTTTGAAAATTAAAAAGCATTCCTTTTATATTATTCATTCCAGTAACAATTTATGATGGTGCATTTAGCTGCTGAACGCTTGTCAACAAACATAATTATGTTTTGATATAAACAAGATTGGTGGTTTTACTATGCTGCTCCATCTCTGTTGAGAACATTTTGATTTAGTTTCAGATTATACAAGCTGTGTATTTACGTGTCATTTTTCCCCTCTCCTTTGTTAATAGTTTTTTCTGATAATTACTTGTAGGCAAACAAGCATGCATTTAGGATCCTTGTGCACAGGAGACATCAAACGGAGGAGGAAAGCCGCGCCCGTGCCTGGACCCACTACCGCAGGTAAAAGCAAAAGGGCTCCGGGCTGAGCACAGACACAGAGTTCATAAATCATCAGGAACAAAATGCAGATAATTCATAATAACTTGTGCTGAAGATGAGGCACAGTTACAAGCAACTGTGAAAGCATTTGCATTTAGTGTCTAGATGTCATACATGTTCCTCCTGAAGATTTTTCAGGCAGCCAGTTGATAAGATACTTGCTACATTCCTGCCCCCATGCAAGACTTTGTGTGAGGCATGAAAGAATGCAGAAACTTCAAAGACTGTTTTGGCCTCAAGAAATGTACAGAAAACAAGGCATAAATACTCGTAGATGCAAAGGCAAATAACCCTGGAAGAGATTAATAGTAATAAATTCAAAAATACAGGTTCAGCCTCAATATGCAAAGGCCGTGTTGTAGCAGACAGAAAGCTGGCCATGAATGGGACAGCCTGCTTTCTGGTCCCAGCTGTGCAACAGTCTTCGATTAGCCCTTCTGTATTTAGACAGTGGTAGCATTACAATAAAAACCTCTCAGCATTTGCACCTCCAAAACCCATGCCATTCTAATGAGTGTGGAATAGGGGAAACTGCAAGTGCTGACAGACAGAAGTCACTGGACCATAGGGGACAGGAAGCCCTCCTAGAAGAGCCAAGACTCAAGCAAGCTTGGTGGTTGTAAAGATGAGTAAGATTAGTACACATTGCACAATCTCATGCAAGGGCACAGTAAGGGAGGCTTTTACATACAGGAGAAGGCCTCTGGACATTAGCACATAGATGCCCATGTAGGAATAAACCACAGTTAACCATGGTAGGTGTATGATGCAGCCAGCTGACTACGAAACAATGTTTTCAGTGTAGGTACTCTGTCAGTTCCAAAGAATAATGGCCTTGGCCTCTTGCCTGAGGTCCTTGACCATTAAAATTTATAATCTTGCTCAACTTCATTTGGGAAATCTTTTGTAGGGAAAGTTCTTTTTTTCTGTGATTATTATAAAATGGAATATGAAAATAAGGTTCATGCCAACATTAGAGTAAAATGTGACAAGGGAATATATATATCGACATGGTGATTTCAAAGGAGATAAAAGATATAACGCTTCAATTCTCTGTTTAGAGAACTTATCCCATAGTTCAGCACTAAAAACTTGAAGAATACTTTAAAATGGGAACACTGACAATGCACTTTTTGCACCCACATGACAGGCTACATTATGAAATTATGCATGTGGTTTTAATATCTGCTCTTCATCTTCTAGCTGTATCTGATTTTCAGAAATTGGAAGTTAAAACACTTGTGTGTAGAGTGTGTTTGTGTTTATGTATTATAGGATGATGCTTTACCACTCCTTGGGTATCTACTATGTACCAGAAATTTTATTATTCCATTTATCTTTGCAACAACTTGATGTAAAGTAATTATCATCACTTCACACCATAAAATTAAAATTCACAGAAGTGAATTTTAATTCACAGGATCTTCTGAGCTACCTGAGAAGACATAGTTATGGAATGACAAAGAGAGGTTTCAAGCCTACATCTACATGACTCCTAAACACGTGTTCTTTCCATGACAACATATTTACAACCTTTTTGTAAGACATATATGTAAAGACTGTGTCACTGCCTATGTGTACTTGAACCCACTCTTATATGTCTTAAGTTTCATAGAAGATTTCTCTAAATATTGCTTTGCAGTGATACACAATATGCACTAGGATACTTCTCATACATCTCTTTATAGAGGAACATGTAGCCACTTTTAGATCAAATGCATGTCATAAGTTCTTCAAATCTTTCATAAGGCAGGTATAAGATTCTTTAATAGCCCCATTCCAGTTGAATGGCTCCCTGAATTCCCTTATCTTCCAATGATTCAAGCATTTGTGGCAGAAATAGCTCACGAACAATCTTAGGAATGTGACTAAAGCACCTTAGTGCCAGCAATAGGGAAGAGAGACTATCAGGGTCAAGTCCGAATACTCTGAACATATGTGAGGTGAAAAGGAAAATGCATAATGGTTGAGGATGATAATATGATTACTTTTACAAGGTGATTTTGACATTACAACTCCATAGCACCAGAGGAAATCATTTAGATGGAGTATGGGGATAAATATTAAACTTTAGCCTAAAAACATTCATAAGCTTACATCAGCATATTCCAGATGTTACGTATCTCAAAACTGTTGTGATTCTCTTAGGACTCAGGATTCTTATTATATTCCCTGATTTTTTTACTTAAAGAATAAATTTCATAGAAATTTAATGCATTTTTGTAATTACTCAAAAGTGATGGGATAGGAGAACTGTGTCATTTGTTTTCAGTACATTTTTTAAACCCACGCATAACTGTTCCTCTTAAAGAGGAAGAGAATGAGTTTATTTAAAAGTCTTCGGTTTTAAAAAGAATATCTGCTAGTACTCTAAGGTGAAGATTATTATTTGAATTTAAGTAAGAAATGTGTTTGCATAAATATACTTTGATAATGAGGTTATGAACCCTAGATCATCTTGTCTCTGAAAATTATAATTCTTGCATTCTCTTGGAGTATACTAAGTCACGTAATAAAAAGCGACTTTTATTTGTAAGCCTCCGAAGTTGGGCTAGCGTGTAGAATTAGAGGGATTGTGTTTGTTGTTTACCGTTTTATAGGCCCTTGAAGACCTCCCAAAACACCAAATCAGATTGAGATATATTTTCACAATTCCTTCTGTCTTTAGTCAACTTTGAAGCTAAGCTGGAAAAATTCAGGTAAAGATAACACTCACTTAAAATAGGGATAAGAGTTAAAAGGCTTACCTCTTGAATGTGGTTTAATAATCCCCTCTGATTTCTATGTGAAATATTATACAAACAGCAGGTTTAGAAAATATTTATCAAAAAAAAAATCAGAAAATTAGAATTAGGCACTTTAACTTTATAATTTCAAACTGGGTTTATACAATTTAAAGCCCTAAAGATAAAGTTATATATTTGTATACATAATAAGTAATATTTTTTAAAAAGATGTAAAGTTTCCTATGGAATTAATAACCCCAAATTTGATCAGCTTTGCCTGCTAGTGTATTGAAAATTTTACACATCCCATTTTAGCAATAGCATCGAAGCATAATTTCAGTCATTTTATAAGCTGTGGAGTACCCAGCAATGCAGCAGTGTTATCGGTTGAACATTTATTAATTGTGACAGGAACACCAAATTTATTTCAGTGCGTTAGCTTATTTACTGCTCTTTCACCTTTATATTTTGTATTGACAAAATAAAATGAATATTGATAAGGTTAGATATTGATTTTTAAATGTATGTCTTGTTCTCTGCCTCATTCAAAGTCACATACCAAAAGATAGTGGATGTCTCAGTAGCAAAGGATGTAGATTTACTATTATAAAATTGAGAACTGTTGAAGCAAGAAGATTTGCCAGCAGAATGCATTTTATAGTTTGAAAAATGTCATCTGTAAAGGTGAAGAAAAGCAGTGAACAAAATAGGAGGAATATTATTAACACATTTTTAAAAGGCAGTCAGCAATGTGGGTTATGGTGTGTGTTTTTGGTAGAAGTCATAGCTTATTGATTTGATAATAAAAAAGGTTTAAATACGTTTATTGAGATATGGTGGCTACTACATCTTTTAAAAAATGTTTTGTCTACTATATGTTACTCAGTTCATTGTTTATCCACAGTTAGTATTTGTTATAATTGCTTTGCTTTCTATTGAGAAAAAATACCATGGGGGAAATATGCATCTTAGGAGTCAACCTTTTTCTATGCATTTGAAGTTATTCAAAGAGATACCTATGAAGTTTAAGATCTCGAGATAAATGTTTCTCCAAGGGCTTCATGGACATACAAGTTCTTGGCAAGAGGTTGTATGAAGCTTTTCTGGGTTTTCAACATTTTCCCTTGCATTCTACTGATATTTCAGGATTAAAATATTCCTTATAAATATTTAAGACAATAAAGGCAGGTTGTGAATTATAATAATGGGTAAAGATTTTTAAAAGATGTGCTTTTAATTAAAAGTCGTAGTGAACATAAGCAGGAAATGTCTGGTAAATTTATAACCAACCTCCTTTTCAATGTGCTATTTGTCTTCAGTTGTCCACATCTATCTTACCAATAATTATATTTTTATTTTCTTTTACCACTGGTTCTATTTGATTACTATAGATTATCTTATCTCTTCTAGGATTTTAAAATAGGGAGACTTTTCGTGGGGGTGGTTGTTACTAATTGGGAAACCTAACCATATCTGAACATACAGCAAAAGCCTAGAAAGTAGATAATTCTGTTCCCCTTCATTCATGGACCACCACACTGCCTTTCAGTTATGTGTTTTAGTCGAGTCTTAATCAGCTCACCATCACCATTTGGTACAAGAAAAAAACTAAGTCGAGAGGGTAAGTTCACATATTAGGTATAAAATAGTTGCTGTCCCTGCCAATATGAAAGACTAAATCATGAGAAAATACTCAAACTACAGAATACCTGGCCATGCTGAATAAAACTGAAAGTCATCTTGTTAAATGCTCAGGTGAGAGACTGCAGGAAAGAAAAAGAAGTGTTCAAGACCAACACTGGTCCTAAGCAGCCCCCAGCCTATGTCCAATTTTGTCAGTTGCAGAAACTTTGAGGTCTGTGGGTTAGTGCCCTGGGGAGCTGACCCTGTCAAGCCAGAACTTCTAGGAAGCTCTATTCTCAGAAAAGAGCACATTCGAAACAGAACTCACCCATAGGCACAGGGAAGTAAAGTATCTTGTTGCTACCTGGGCTACAAGTAGAACAGTGAAGATTTGTAACCAAGAGCCTACCCTCACATGAGTTTCTAGTTTAAAACTCCTCTAAGACAAAGTATTCACAACAAAGCTGGTCTGTGAAGCAAATGCACAAGCACACTAGAGGTATACGTCTTCAACCCCAGGCCTCAAGAATCACCACAAATGTAACGCTACTGAAGGTGACCTCATAGACCAAAACTTAAAAGAAGTAGTTAAGCCAAAATGAAAAAGAATAACTGGCAAAGGAAAGACAAATGTAGTAAGGAACCTAGTAGAACTTTGAGATTACTTATTATGAAAAATTTGAAAATTATAAACTTACTGAATGGCTTAAACAACAGATTAGACACAGCCAGAAAAATTTTTAAAAGAAAGAAAAAGCAGTGAATTTTCAGACCAATTTGAAAAACTGTTTAAAAGAAGCACAGAAGGATAAAAATATGGAAAATATAAAAGAATGGGTGAGGGACTTGAAGGAGAATGAAGTTCAACATCTGTCTAAACAACTTCTGGAAGGAGTTGAAAGAATAGGGATGTGTAATATTTTGGCAAATATTGACAGAATTCATTGATATTAACAGAATTTTTATAACTGAAGGGAAATAACAACTTTCATATTCAAAAATTACAAATTTTGGGAAAGCTGGGATGGCTCAGCGGGTTGAGCACTCGCTTTGAAGCCCCAGGGACCGAGGATCGAATCCCGGCCCTGGCCTATGCGGACCCACATGCTGAGCTGGGGAGTGCCCCCAGTTCAGTTCTTGCCAGGAACTATGTGGGAGGCTCCCTGCCCAGTGCCTGCCCTGCGCAGCCCTGTACCCGCCTGTGGAGTGAAACTATATGGAAAAGCTGATGTCAACTGTGGAGACTGCTCTGGGCCCTCCTCCTTCTCTCTGTCTCTCTCTGTCTCTGTTTCTCTCTGTCAAAAATCAATAAAATAAATCTTTAAAAAAAAAAATTTTTATTAGGAAATAGTAAATGTAAATAAAGTCATTCCTAGACATATTGTAATAAAACTTCAGAACACCAAAGACAGAGAGAAGAACTTAAGAGCAGCCAAGAAAAAAGATATAACCTGCAGAGGAATAAAATTGCACCAGTAGCAGCCTTAAAAACAGGAGTACAATCCAGAGCATGAGATAATAATTTCACAGTGCTGAGATTACAATAACAGAATCAACCTAGAGTTTTATATACAGTTAAACAATTTTCCTGAGTGAGGTTAAAATAAAGATCGATCATTACTAAATTTAATACCTCAGGTAGAAAAACAGGATCCATAAAAAATGAAAATCAGGAAGGAATTGTGATCAAAGAAATTGTTAACTTTGAGTAAAGCTAAACTAATATTGAACATACAGAATTAATAATGATGGTGACAGTTTGAATCTAGCTTACATACTCTTTGTGTGGTGATGACCAAGTTATTTCATCTCTCTGAGGTCCATTATAATTGCTTTCTTGCACGTTGTTTTGAGGAACGAAGATAATGAATGCCATGTGCCTAACTAAACCACGTGTCAGATACATAGTAGGCAGACCATAAGTGCTCCTGATTGTATTGGAGCACACATCCCTGTGTGCCTTCCGAACCAATACATTTTTATTTTGAAATTATTTTTCTTTAGTTTTCTGAAAACCCCATTCTTTTATACATAATCATTCTATAAGAAATATATTTCTGTATAACCAAAACATCTATTAACAGAAACACTCCCATCTCCAAACATGACAACACAGACCAAGTCTTTCATTTTCTACAACTTTCTCATCACTTAGAGAAAGAAACAAAAATCAGGGATGCCAGGATAGCTCAGAAGGTTGAGCACGTCCCTTGCAACCACGAGGTCCAGGGATCGAATCTCAGCCCTGGCCCGTTCAAACCCATATGCTGAGCTGCAGACCCACTGGTAACCCTCAGGATGGCAGTGAAGGTTCTCACCTTCCATGAGGCAGGCCCCCCGTTCTGTTCCCACCCCATGTGGCCCTACATTCACCTGTGTGGAATGAAACTATGTCACAACTAATGACGTACAGCTATGGGGGCTACTCTGCTCTCGCCCCCCCAAACACACACCTCTCAAACATTAAAATGAGTCTTAAAAAAGAAAAAGAAAGAAAAAAAACCAAGAAACTTGTTTTATGTTAAATTTTCATTATTTGAAAAGTAAGTGCCTTGCATTTTTAAACAATTAACTATTTGAACGGATTTTTATTTAACAAAATTGTTAAATAATGTCTGCAGTGTTGCAGGTAAAATATAGAATGGTCTGAATTCTATAAAATATAGACTGGTCTGAATTTTATATTTATGTTAAGAATATAATATAAATATAGAATTTTTTCTATATTAAATGAAATAATTAAAACATTTGACAGAAGGTCATAACACCTACCACTTTCGCACAGCTTAAGCTGTGCTTAATGCTGTTTCCTTAACAATAATCAGAAACTCGTGTTCCTACGTTAGTTACTGAGAACAAGGACAGTATTAGAACTTGCAATTTTAATAACATCACTGATAACGATAGGCCTGCCCCTCAGCTGGTTAGTAAAGTGATGGAGAAAAGATGAAGGGAAGAAAGGGTGACCGTGAACCACCGAGTGCCTTGTGGGTACAGAGCAGAGGCTACATCCAAGCACGCTGGCTGTTATGTGCGAAGCAGCATGTGTCACCTCCTCTTCCATTGGCTGTTTATCCAACATCAGTACAACACTTTCGGTGCCAAATTATCAAACAAGCTGCCAATTAGGCTAGCAGTCAGCTGGATAGATTAGTAGCTAAGAGAGGCTGATACAAGATTTTCATCTCTTGAGCCAATTACACGAGTGAATTACCAACCACAATACTTTTGGAAGATGTGAGAGGAAAGGACCAACTTGGCTATAAGAGGCATGAGAGATCCAGCACCAAGGGGGCTGGGCGCATGCATGGGTCAGCAGGCCCCGTGTTGCTAAAATTGCCTGAGCAGGAGGGGAGCCTTCTAGGGGACGACTTAAAGGATTTAGCACTGCCAGGAGCAAAGAAAGGGAAATTATGGCAGAAGTATGCTGTGCGGAGACTGACTTGTTCCCACCATGTCTTAATCTCATAAAAAAAAAAAAAGAAGAGAGAGGATGAGAGACTAACTGTAGATCTCACTCTAGAATCATTTTCCATGAAAAATGAAGTGCCTATTGTTTGTTCTGTTTTGCTTTTAAGGTTGTACAGAAGAATCCATTGCTCTTTTGTGTGATTTTGCTTTTTCAGGAATCAATTGTTTCTATGTGGAAAGATGTAGCATTTGAGAAATTTTGTGTTCCTCCTGTTTTTTGTTTCTCTTCAGAGTACAAGACAATATTTTGTTTCATTTTCACTAAGAAGAGAAATGACACCAGCATTTGAGAGGGAGAGAGAGAAAGACAGAGAGAATGAGAATGGACTCTTTTCCACCCATATAAACAACGAGCAGGAGAGGATTTGCATGGCCACTCCTGGGCCACCGTGCTTGAAATAGCAACATTTACAATTATGATAGTGAATTAATTATTAAATAATTACAACAGTAAATCAATGATCATTTATTCACTTTGGACTTGAATGCTAAAATTTAGCTTCTTTTTGTGGGAAGGTTTTACATTGGCCTTGTTTTTGTCTTTTTTTCTTAGATATTAAACACATTTTAAATCTGAACTCTTGCAAGCTCTTATATCAAAAATATGATTAAACAGATAGATGTGGAGCCCAGACAGCATTAGACCTCTGATTTGATTTTAGCATATAGATAGAACTGAATGAAACATAGCAATCACTAAAAAGTCAGGAAAGTGGGACAGAAAGCCAGTACATTGCTAACGTAACACCCCTGGTCAGCAGCTGGAAAATATTAGATGCCTTGGTGTTCTGGCTTGGTTGCCACCATAATCATAATTTCAAAATAAAATTTGAACACCTTTTTTTTTTTGTTATTACATTAAGGAAGTGTTTTGATACAGGTTCTTATTTATTTCATTTTTTGCAACTAAAAGGTTTATTTCTTATGTTTTATATACCATATGTATGTGTATATATACACACAAATGTACACTATATATGCTCAACTTTTTCCATAGGAGCCTATAAGGAAGTTTAGATTAAAAATCACTCTTTGAAAATGTCATCAAGTACAAAATGCTTGAAGTAGATGCTTCATTTGGGGTATTTGCTACGAAAATGGGGAAGCAACTTCTACTTCTAAATCTGATAAATGCTAGCCAATCTCCTTTTCCAAAATAAGGAATGAAGGTAGGTAGGAAGGGAGGGAGGATGATAAATAAGGACTATTTTATACATAGTATTATATATCATTTTAATATTTCTTTCCTCTATTTTTTTCTTCCCTACCTGCTTCTCTGGTCATTAAGACTTAGAAATGGAAGGATAGGAAGAAGAGAATTTAAGGATGCACATGTCACAGACTGAGTAACAAATAATGAGAAGAGGATTAGAACAATGTCAGCAATCCCCAGGAGTTAAGAATGCCATCAGTTGTGTTATTTGGTTTGGTTTGGTTTTAGTTTTAGTTTTATTGACTGCCAAGGCTCTGGGTAAATGTAAGATGTTATAGTGTAAATTGGTGATTTTCAGAATTTCAGAACATGGTAATGAAAAGAATTGTCTTTGTAAAGTACTTAGTCATTTACTAGGAACTTCCTTCCTATACATGGTCTCATCCGGCCTTACAACTTCCTGAGAGGCAGACAGTGTATGTTCTTTTACTCTAGTTTTTCAGATGAGAAAACAAAAGCCCAAGTGGTTAAATAACATAATTGGTTGCTAAACAGTAGAGGTGAAACTTTAACCAAGATTGTTTTCCCCCTGATCCCTCTCCTACAGCAAGCCAAATATCCAAAGGTGGACAGACAACCCTTCTGGGTACTTTTCTGTAAGAAAAATTTAGGGGAACATGCTTTTCTTAATGCAAGAGGATCTTCACCTGTGTCTGTACTAATGTCTCTTGTACTTTTATAATTTCAGGGTTTGTGGGAGAAAATGCCCAGCCCATCCTAGAAAACAACATTGGAAACCGAATGCTCCAGAATATGGGCTGGACACCTGGCTCAGGCCTTGGACGGGAGGGCAAGGGGATTGCTGAGCCAATTCAAGCCGTGCAGAGGCCAAAAGGGTTAGGACTTGGATATCCTCTAGCAAAAAGCACTCCGGCGGCCACAACCCCCACTTCAGGAAAATCCGCTTGAGAAGAAAAGCAAAGATGAAACACACACGCTACAGTTTCTGTTTGCTCTCTGTATCCTTCCCATTACTCTGCAATTACAACATAGCTTCTGTTTTTGAAGCAGAAATCAACGCCTCAAACTTGTCACTGCAGCTTCCTAACTGCATGGTCGTCCAGCCCCAGTGGCAACAATGGGATATCGTCACAAGTCATGGTGCTAAAGTACAAACCCTTCCTTTTTAAAATGTTTTGGCTGTTTCTATGTATAAAGAACAGCTCATCTCTCGTATTTATTTTGATCCTGTATGTCAGTAATGTCTGATGCTTTACCTTGATTCATTTGAGCGTGTGGACACGTGTGTGTGTGTGTGTGTGTGTGTGTGTGTGTGTGTGTGTGTGTGTGTGTGTGAGAGAGAGAGAGAGAGAGAGAGAAAGAGAGAGAGAGAGAGAGAGAGAGAGAGAGATAGAGAGAGAGATGCCTGGGGACATGTGAGTGCCCCCAGGGGTTTCCAAAATGGGATAGGTCAGAAAGAATTGTGTTTTGTGTCATCCCCACCTATGGTAACCCCAAAGATCCACCATCACATCAGTGAAATTCTAAGCCAATCTTTGATTAAATGCCTCGCCAACTTCATATTTCTTAAATTTGGCTGTTTTTTGTTTGTTTGTTTTTATTGTGAGGATTCTTGAATGGGGTGATACCCATTAATCTTCCATCCTTGGACAATATAGTATGAAGTTTACACTTGACAAACCCTCTGACATTTTGACAAAAATGAACCTCATTGTTGTTATCACCAGAGTGCCCTCAACATGACTGTAGTGTATAGTTTATAAATTTTACCTCATTTAGAACATAATTATTGAAAAAACTATTTTTTAAATTCATTATGACTGAACTGTAAATTCTATTAATCTAGACTTCTACCTCTCTCTTCCCAAAGATTGGTTGATTGTGTTTCTTAACATCAACTCATCTGTAGTAAACTGATTTAAACTTTAGCCATTGATGTAAGTTAGAATAGAAAATGAATTTATTTGAAAATTTAAATGGCTCTCCCAAGAATTCAGATTTCTGGCAATGATCCAACCCATTTGCAAGGTGAATGAAAATGAATGGTACCGACTTGCCCTTTCTAACGTCTAAGTTACTTTCAAACCAAGTAACAAAGCCATTTTTATCACGTGCCTCCTGTTCTTATTTTGGGATCATCTGCTTCATAATGTCAGAGATTCTCAATTACTCTCAGTTTAGAAGATGTTGACTTGCTATCATCTTCATTAATAAGGACTAACGATAGTATTCTATTTGTAGTGGCCCTTATTGGTTGAGTAAAGGCCAAGACAACACATGTGAATCACCTTTACAATGGGTGTTTGTTTGTTTGTTTGTTTGTTTTTAGAGTAGTTTAGGTTCATTGCAAAATTAAGGCACAAAGATTTCAAAGATTTCTCATAGACTCCCTGCCCCCACACATGCGCAGCCTCTCCTATTATCAAGGTCCCCACTAGAGGGAGGGGTATATGAGTTATACCGTTAATTAACCTACATGACACATCATTATCACCCAAAGCCTAGTTTACATTACAGGTCACTCTTGGTGTTGCACCTTCTATGGACTTGGACAGATATGTAATAACATGTGTCATACAAAATAGTGTTAACTGCCCTAAAACTTCTCTGGTTCCACTGTAACAGGTTTTTGGAAATCACTGAGTTTTTCAAAGGGAGGAAGAGGAGGTTTGTGTGTGTCATAGACTTCCCCAAGTGGTCCCCGAAAGAAAATACTGCCAGTTAGGGAGAGGAAGGTCAGCCTGCTGTTCGAAAGCCTTGATGCTTTGCCAAATGTGTAGGTTTCTGTTAAGAATTGCCTTCTTTCTTAGGGTTATTGTGGTAAGAGGATAGGTTGGTTAGAGGAAGTATAGACTGCCAGGTGAGTTGCTCTTTTGGAGCATTCTTGTTGGATAAAGTAACCCTGTTGTATGATTACTTTCTACAAGTTTGTTACTTAGAAATTTGCCATTAAAAAAAAATGCTTTTCATTACTCATTCTCTCAATATAAGCAGGAGAAGCTAGGGGAGATTGTCTGTATACGATTTAAAACTTCTTTATGGTAGTTTATAGGGCCCTGGTGTCCAAAAGATTTTTTTTTAAATCCCAATGTTTTCTAAAAATATCTGAAGATCATCTAAAATTACAGAATTTTGAAAAGCCAGGTGTGGATTCACAAATAACACACAATGAGGTTGCTCTGAGACTGACCCAGACTCCTGAGGACTTGGCTGCTTCTTTCTCACCTCACCAGGTTCACCTTCATGGCGAGAAAGGACAGAACACATAGCACAGAGGAGGTCCTTAATTCAATGCATCAGTCTTCATGAACACTTTCTGTTGTCCTCTGGACACGTACTATTCTGAAGCAACCCTTTTAAGGTGCTCACTTAACTTGGATGTTGTTCTCTAACTCCCTTCCCCATAATCATCTGTATATTTCAGCTAACAGAAGAAAGGTCTTAAGTCTTGCCATGTGGAGCCCTTTGTGTGGGTCACAGACTTAAAATATTTCTTATTCTATGTAAGTGTTTAACTATACAGAATACAGAAATCAATACTCAAAGAAGTGAGAACATCCAAGCTTCCCCCATATTCTACACATACAGCAGAAGTTCATACATCCCTTGAAATTAGCAATTCAATTTTTTGTCTTTATATACTTGTTATACTTGATACTGACCAGACTGTTCTGGCCTAATTTCCTTCCTTCTCAAATACAATTTTTAAGGCTTTGTGCCCCTCAAATTTGTTTGCTTTTATTGTTAAATGATATGGTACCCCTTAAAAAGAAAATCCATTGCTAACATTTACCAATTGATTGGTCTCAATGTTCAAATACATAGATTTTATAACTCACACTGTGGCTATCAAAAGTTAAGACAGTAGGGCTAAACATATACATAGTGCATATATATAGGTGTGTTCACAGGGCACATAAGTGTGCAATATCCAGACATGATTTCAAAATACTGTATTTTAATCATGTGCCGATTTTAACATTGTGAATTGATATTCTTGTAATTAATTTAACTGACAGTTGCTTCTCTTCAATATACTTTGAACAGATAGTTCATGAAAGAGAAAAATCACATGCTTTTTAAAACCATTTCCTCCTATACTTTGCTTTTCTAGAAAAAACAAAAGAAAAAAGTGACTTAAATTGATATTGTAAAATTAAGTTGTTAACAAGGAATATTTTGGATTTTTTTAACCATGTTTTTCTTTTGTTAGAAAGCTGTATTAAGAGTACAAGAATAAACATAATGTTTAAGAATGTCGTTGTCTTCTGCTTTAAATGTTTCCCTCTTAAAGTAATAAAAAATGAAGTTGAAAGTGCTTTAAAATTTTTTTAAATTGTTACCCATTGACAGTTAACAATACAGTTAAATACATTGTCAATCATTAAGTCATGGAAATTTTTAATATTTTCCAAAAAAAATTTGAGAGAAAAGATTTGCTAAACCAATTTGACTTATATTTATTCTGATTATAGTTGATTGTGGCCTGTTCTACCACATTTTCCTGTTTTTCTTCGTTTTCTCTGAAAGTGGGCTACACTAACTGGCTTAAGGCCTCTTTCCCCTCAGATCCTCTGATTCTAAAATAGCAAGTTACAAGTTCTTTCTCTAGCCACTTGAAATATCACAGCCACTTCCTTTCCTTCTGGAAAACTGTACCTCTCATAAATATGGTTGGCTATTTTTAATATGTTGTAATACTAAAGTATTGAGTTTTATGTTTTTCTCCTAAAAAACTTAAGTAGGGGATGTCAGGATGGATCAGCGGGTTGAGCGCTCCCTTTGCAGCCCTGAGGTCCAAGGATCGAGTTCTGGTCCCGGCCACAGCCCGTGCAGACCCATGTGCTGAAGTGTGGTGTGCTTCCCATGTGGGGGGCCCACCAGTTTGGTTCCTGCCGGGGCAAGTTTCCATGCAGGAGGCCCCCAATCTGCCCCGGCTCAAGGGGACATACCTTCCATGCAGAAGGCCCCGGCCCAGTTCTGCGCCCACCTGTTTGGAATGAAACTATGTCAAAAACTGATGACCTACAACAATGGAGACTGCTCTGGGCCCTACCCCTTCTGTCTCTGTCTCTCTTTGTCAAAAACAATGAAATAAATCTTAAAAAAAACAACTAAGACCTGTTAGAGTGAGTTTTTTTTAATCCTGTAGGTATTAAACACTCATTTATTTAACAGGCTTGCAGTAATATATACTCAACTGACAAGTGGACCATGAAGGCGCCTTCTGCCGGGTTCCTACTAAGCAAAGACTCATTACTTTACACACCTGACATTTTAAGTAGATCCAGATTTGTCTCCAGCGAGTCAGTGCCATTAACTGCCAGGAGTATGATCTACTATTGTCACTTTTCCTTTTATCTGTACATTAGAGTTGTCTTCTGTCTTTGAATTGTCAGACAGTTTAAATCATTCTCAGATCCACAGACCTAACTCCTGTTGCACATTATCAGAATGTCATGTGTTTACCCCTTAATCTTTCAAGGATGAAGTTAGGTAACAACTGAAGGCTATTTTTGTATTTCTTTAGGTTGTCTTCTTGGTTTGAATTTTTAAAGTCACATTTTAAGTGCATGTATAACATTTGATTTTTCACCTGTAAGGTGGTAGATACAAGACTATTATGATAGCATCCTACGTAAAAACACCCAGAACTATTTCTACCTGTTTTTATCTTCCTGATAAATTTCAAAGAGATGTTCATTTATTTTTAAAGACAGCAGTCTAATAAAAGCAGAAAGGATGAGGAATTGTATACTAACTCACGTGCTTAAAAATAGGCTTCCCTAAAGCAAACAAATTCTTATATCCCTTATTGAGGTGAATCTTTTCAAATACCAGAATTTCATACTTAGGATAAGCCAATGAGTTTAGGGAGAAAAAAAAATTAAGGCTCTGTTAGGTGACGGCGTGTTTGATCTGTAATTCTAAAGTTCTTTGTAGATGGCTATAATTCAGTGTGGAAACTATAGATAACCCATATTGCATGTACAAGGTCTACAACTCAAACTAATTTTTAAGTGGATGTGAAGGGCATGAGAGCAAACATTAAAGGTGTGGAATTTAAAGTGCAAACCCACGATATTTGTAACACAAATGGAACATGTGGTGAGCTCCTCAGCAGGAAGTACTGTGGCTCCTATTCTGTAAGAATTGGTTCTTGACTCTCCCCCATCTTTGCATGCCTGTCCTACTATACCACCTCTAATTCCTGTCCGCACATTGCAGTCTACTTCACATATTTTATATCATGGGACAGCCTTCCGAAAGGAGGAAAACAATCGCTGAACACGCAGGCAACCAGCATGTGTGGGCTCCCACGCCATTGTACTCCTTTAGGTCCCTGAACAACTCATCTAGAAACAAGCAGCAGATTTTCCCCCCACTCAGTGAGTAATTGTCTGCACCACAGTGACAGATGTGCAATATAGCAGCTTCTTCAGGAAAAAATGAACAGTTTGTCCAGCATGTCAGCTCGCTCTTTTTAGTGCTTGGGAGGTCTTGGCCCCATTATGGATGATTTAGAAATTGAGGCAAGCGAGGACCAGCTGCCTGTGCTGAAAGCCTTCGTGAGCTGCCCTCATCTGCATTCCAGGACTCACACATGTCTAGAAATCGGTGGAGCCCCTCTGGCCACAAGATGAGCATGGGCTGACAATGCCTTGATTTGTTGAGAGAGAGAATAAATGGGTTTTTTAGAAGATGAGGAAATATCACCATTACTGGCCAATTTACAGCATTTTATCTGTTCTTCAAACATGTCACTTTTGTTATTGTTGCATGGTAATTACATAGTGAAACAGAAAGACAACAAATTCTGGTTACGTATTCAGATGGGTTGCAAAATCATATAATCCTGATAAATGCCCACTGATGATACACATGGATGAAAGGTTCATTTTAATTTTGAATGGCTAGCTCAACCACAAATAGAATACAGGATTAAATTTCAGAGAATCTGATTATACAAAAGCAGTCTTTCTCGCCACTTTTTTCAGATCCAGGAAATTCAGGGAGTGTACTATAAGGCATGTTTGCAACAGGGTTCACCTGAGACAACAGAAAAAAGTGAATTCCGAATCACATTCTGGAAAGAACAAACACTTGAGTGAAGCTAGAGAGCTGTCTTGTTGGGGCAATCAGTCGGTCCTAAGGGCTCCTCAAAAGTGGGCCTATGGTGGGCAGAATATTTCCGGCTTGGAGGAATAAATGGCCCAGCGCTTTCAAGCTCAGTTCCTGGTCACATCTACAATCTCACCACCAACCATTCGGATACTAAGAATCAAATGCTTTTTCTTGTGTTTGTTCCTCTTTCTGAGGTTATTTTCGCCCCATCCCCAATTCTCATTACTATGAAAGACTGTTGCCTGTGGAGTTGAGCTGAGCGCGCAGATAATGAAAAGCGGAGAGATAAAAAGAACAAGGGGTCCCGCTCCCCAGGACTGCTACTTAAACTGTCAGGTGCGTAATGAGTCTTTGCTTAGTAAGAAGCCAGCAGAAGGCGCCTTCATGGTCCACTTATCAAGTGAGTATATATTACTGTAAATCTGTTAAATAAATGAGGATTTAATACTTACTGGTTCCCAAGTTTGCTGTAGCAGGGAAAGAGAAGAGGCACGCTGGCACGGCACTGCCCCAACCCAGGGGTGATAGGTGTCACCTCTGTTCAGAATCCATTGGCCAGAACCCATCACACAGGCCCAACTGGATTTCAGAGAAGCTGCAGAAAGTAGAGTAGCACCTGGGTATTTGTGTGCACTCACTATTCCTGCCTTAGTTGTTTTTTATACTATTTCTACGCTGTCTTCATATGACATATCCAGACTGTTAAATGTCAAAACAGCACCTACCATATATCATTGAATCTAAGATGCCAACAATTTTAAGATTCACCTTCATTTTATGTACCCTTGAGAAAGAAAGTACATAAAACACTATGATCCGTCGCCCATGGCAAGATGGACCCCAATTACAGAAATACTAAAATGTGAAAAAATCATGAAGTATGTTCATAAGTATCAAATGAACGGTGCAGAGGAAAAAAAAAATATTAAAGAACGTTTGGGAAAGCTAAATGGGTAGGTGGGATTAGAACTGCTTCTTGAAGAATGATAGGGTTTGACTTGAAAAAAGGAGGTTAGTTTTCACAAATAGCTACTACTACCAATGGGGACATTGTATGATATAAATGACACAGACATAGGAGTTACCCCCAACTGGATTCAATGTTCAGCACTAACAACTTGTGTGCTATTTGGAGATAGTCTCAAGTTTTAGGCTCCTGTGCTGAATTAGGAATAATAGCTACCTCATCAACTTATGAGGGTTAAAAGGCATAATGCACATAAAATAACCTAATGTAATGTCTGCTACATAGTATGTGCTTTAAATTAAGTGCCATTTCATTTCCTGTTTCTAATGAAGTAATCAATTGTTCTTTGTTTACTGTTCAGGTTGGCAGTAAGGGGAGAAGGCCAGAGAAGTGTTACCATTTTTAATACTTCACTAACAGTTCTCAATAAAGACAGTGGTATTAAACAATCTTCCTAATATCATAGCCATTGATGGGCATACCCTTAGTAACAAACTTCAGCTTCGACTCCAAATGCTAGGGTTTTAAAAATCCACTCAACCAGAATCTATAAACAACAAAACAAAGCACTCAACCACCTGTCCTCAATAGTGTCTTCTTACCAGCAGTCTGAAAATCATTCAGAAACCATTGGTCATGCCCAGTGTGGCCTCTGGAACCCACTATGGCTCATCTCACAGAACTAGGAGACACAGAGCCCGGGGAGAATGTAGTTGGCCCGGGACTAGTGCTAACGCTTTGACAAATTCCTCAGATAGGCTCCTTGCATAAGATGCTTAGGTTGAAACTGTTTTTTTCACAGAATCCTTTTTTTGAGACTCCATTCTAGAACAAACTTCAGAGTATGTAAGACTCACCAGGAAACCCTTAAAAATTTGAGATTCTAAAACTCCACTCTCAAAGAGGTGCCAGAGGATGAGTGTGCAGTGGAGAAAGACTGTCCTGGAAGAAACACATTGGGTGATTTACAAACTTTGGCTCACTTCCAAGCCCCACCTTCTATGGAAGACCCTATTGGGTCACCTACCCCAGCTCTCATCTTCTGGGAATTGCTCAAAGCCACCATCTTTCCACGCTCTCCCTAACACAATTCCCAGGAGTTGGGCATCAACTATGATTTTATTCTGGTTTTGGTGCAACTGTTGAATGGAGAAGCCATTGGACTGGGAAGCAGAGAAAGTCAGCATAAAAATGACATCCAGGAGGAAGCAGGGGAGCAGAAAACGAAAAAAGAGGAAAATGCCTGGGTTTCCTATAGCCCTGAAGCCTATTGAAGGTTGTTAGATGTTCTCTTCATGGGCCAGAGGACCACAACAGGGTGGGGGTGGTGGGGAGAGAAAGTAACGCTGTTCTGCAGAGTATGATGGTCCCTTTCACAGAACTGGCCTTTTATATTATTGGGCAGAATAGGTAGCATGTGCATCTAAACATCTTATTAGGGAACTGACAAATCGAGGTGAATCATTCACATACTACAAAGATTTTTTTCATGTTGAGAAAGAGCACAGGATCCCTTTTGGTTGCATTTTCCCAAGGGCTTATTTAGAGAGAAAAGGAAAAGTTGAAGTGCTTAAGACTATGGTTTTTAAGTATCCATCACAGATTCAGATAAAGCAAATCTAAGTCATAATGACAATTGTCTAATTTTTAGATTTTCATGTTAGCAGCCAGGAAGCTAAAATCACAGCGTATCTTGGGTAATATAGGTATCCTGAGCACTCCACCATGGTTACAGTTCATTCTTGAGGCTTATTTTTCAGTCCCATAAGACACTTCTTTCCATTATAATAAATGCTCCTTTTTTTTTTTTTTTAGGTATCTGCTGTGATTTACATTTTTATTTTTAAATTTTTTTATTGTTAAATATATTGGGGTGACATTGGTTGATAACAATTACATTGTTTCCAGGTGTACAACTCTACATTACATTGTCTATTCTTTGCATTGTGTGCTCATCACCCAGAATCACCTCTCTTCCCTTTTTTTGTACAAGTTAACTTAAGCTTTCTATTATTTCCATATAATACTAGTATTCTGCTAGATGTTGGCTAATATATTATAAAACACTGGAAAGTACATAACTTGACCAACTGAATTTTTCTCTAATTGTACAATCTAATAATCTGTAGTTTTAAAGGAGCTATTACACACATCATATAGTGCTTTAATAAAGTTCCTCCTTGTGGTACTGGGATATTTTAAATAACATGACCTCATTTTTCTTTTTCTTTTCTTTTTAAACAGAGCCCAACTTTATCAAATTCTATCCCAGTAATTCCTATCTATAGAGGATGCTCATTACTTCAAGGGACTCTCATAAAACTGGAGAAGAATTCTGCAGATTCATTACATTTTAATCATGTTAATGACACTAAACATATCAATGCATAAGACAGCCCCTACTTTTCTAACCCAACATTAAGAAATCAATATACAGGTTACTCCCATGTATAAGACAACCCCCTTATTTCTGGCCTAACAATTTTAGACAAAAGTATCATCTTATACAGAGAAAAATACGGTACAATGTTTTTCCCTGAGCTTTTTTTTTTTTTTATTGTTTTTGACAGAGAATACAGACAGACAGAGAGAGACAGAGAGAAGGGGGAGGACCCAGAGCACTCTCCATTGTTGACAGCATTAGTTTTCCATATAGTTTCACTCCACAGGCGGGCACAGGGCTGCACAGGGCAGGAACTGGGCCGGGGGCCTCCCACATAGGCCCCAACAAGAACTGAACTGGGGGCACATCCCAGTTCAGCATATGGGTCCACATGGGCCAGGGCTAGGATTCAATCCTCAGTCTCCAGGGCTACAAAGCAAGTGCTTAACCCGCT
>PVKE010017093.1:0-20334 GCA_004027555.1 Craseonycteris thonglongyai
GAGATCCCAGATTCCATTTACAATAGCAAAAGCAAAATAAAACAAAATACAGGCACAAACTTAATAAGAACTGTATAAAACCTACATGAGAAAAATTATAAAACATTCTTTTTTTGTTTTTAAAGATTTATTTATTGTTTTTGACAGAGAGAGAGAGAGATACAGAGTCAGAGACAGAGAGAAGGGGGAGGGCCCAGAATAGTCTCCATAGTTGCACGTCATCAGTTTTTCCACATAGTTTCATTCCACAGGTGGGAGGGGCTGCACAGGGCAGGAACTGGGCCCCGGTCTCGCCCTGGTGACAACTGAACTGGGGGCACTCCCCAGTTCAGCATATGGGTCCACACGGGCTGGGGCCGGGACATGATCCTCGGTCCCTGGGGCTGCAACGTGAGCACTTAACCCACTGAGCCATCCTAGCTTCTCTATAAAACATTCTTACATGACAAAAAGCCTTGAACAAATGGAAAAACATACCATATTGTTGATTAGAAGAATCAATATCAGAAAGATATCAATTCTCTCCAAGTTAAAATTTGTAAACTTAATGTGATCCCAATAAAAATATCTTCAGGTTACTTTTCTTTACTGGAGCCAGACAAATTGATTATACAGTTATTTTGAAAAATAAATACAAGACTAGCCAGGAATCTTTTTTTTTTTTTAATTGTTTTTTACAGAGACAGAAAGAAGCGGGCAGGCCCAGAGCAGTCTCCATAGTTGTACGTCATCGGTTCTCGATAGGGTTTCATTCCACACAGGTGGGCAAGGGCCACACAGCATAGGAACTCAGCTGGGGCCTCCGGCATGGGAGGCACGCCCCCTGAGCCAGGTGCCACACAGGGTGGGGGTGGGGGTGAGAACCAAACTGGGGGCTTCCCATGTGGGAAGCACACTCCACTTCAGCATATGGGTCCACATGGGCCAGGGCTTGCATTTGATCCTCGGTCCCCTGGAGCTACAAAGCAAGCACTTAACCTGCTGAGTCATCCTGGCTTCCCCGGAATCTTTTAAAAAAGAAGAGCAAAGGGGGATTAGCTCTACCCCACATTAAAACATGTATAAATCCCCTCTAATGAAAATATTATAGTATTGATGCACAAATACGATATAAAATCCAAAGATAGACACAAAGATATGTGAACATTTAGTATTTGATAAGGAAATGGTGCTAGAACAAGGCAAGTAATAGACAACTGTGTGGGTATCCATTCCTCCCACCTTACGCTAGGATAAACTGCAAATGGGTCAGCTATCTAAATGTAAGAAAAAACAGTCATGCTAATACGAGAGGAAAACATAGGCCAATTTCTTTACAATCTGAGAACAGAGAGGACTGTCTTAAATATGATTCCATATCTGGATTTAATAAAGGAAAAATGGAGAAATTTGTCTACCTATAATTTTAAAAAACTAAAACAAAAATTTTTTTTGCATGCCTCATTCCATCAGGGATGTCAAAAGCTAACTTAAAAACTGAGACAAAATTGCAACTAATATCACAAAGGGCCAATATCCCTTATAAAATTTTTCTAAATATTGAAAAGAATTCAAATCCTAGTCTAGCAACTCAATAAAAAATGGGGAAATTATAGAAAAGTAAATGTAAACAGCTCTTAAATATATAAAAAGATGCTCAGCCTTGTTCATAATAAGAGAAATGCATACTAAACTAAACCCAGATGTCATTACTTACCTGTCAGATTCGCAAAACTTTCAACCTTGACAATACAGAGTTAGTGAGATTTCGGAGATACAGGTACTTTCATGTATTGCTGATGGGAATGAAAAATGGTACAACCATGGAGGAGAATTTGAAATATCTGGCAGAATTACATGTGCATTTATCCTTTGCTCAAGCAACTCCCTTCTGGGTACATATACCAAAATACAATGGCACAAACTTGAAATGATGAATGCTCAAAGCTACAGTTTTTATTATTACAAAATGGCAGTATATTTTGTAATAATAAAAACTGTGAACAGTCCTCATATCTATCTATAAAGGACAGGTAAATAAACAATGGCCCATACATGCCCTGAATATTATTCAGCTGTAAAAAGAGTGATCTCTAGAAAATAAAGGTGAGAAAAGCAATATGCAGAAGAGTGTGTACATTATTATACCTTTTGTGCAAGAATGAAAGGAAAATAAAAGTGTATATATGGGGGAAGCCGGGATGGCTCAGTGGGTTAGGTGCTCACTTTGCAGCCCCGGGGACCAGGGATCGAGTCCCGGCCCCGGCCCGTGTGGACCCGTGTGCTGAACTGGGGAGTGCCCCCAGTTCAGTTATCACCGGGGCAAGACCCGACCCAGTTCCTGCCCTGTGAGGCCCCACGCCCACCTGTGGAATAAAACTATGTGGAAAGGCCAATGATGTGCAACTGTGGAGACTGTTCTGGGCCCTCCCCCTTCTCTCTGTCTCTGACTCTGTATCTCTCTCTCTCTGTCAAAAACAATAAATAAATCTTTAAAAAAAAAAAAAAAGTGTATATATGCTTTTCTTATTTTCAAATTTTAGAAGTATGTAAAAAACTAATTAAAAAATCATTTATCAGAAAAAGGATATAAGGATAAAAGCTATATCTCTCTGCCTATACCTTGTTTTATAATTTTGATATAATAAAATATACACATATTTTGAGAAGCAAATTTAACTACAAAAGAAAAAAAGCAATCACTACTCAGTAAAACTGAATAAAAATAAATCTATTTGTTTATCAAGTTTTGTCATAACCCGGGAAGCCAGGATGACTCAGTGAGTTAAGCACTCACTTTGTAGCCTGGGGTCTGAGGATTGAGTCCTGGCACCAGCCTGTATGGACCCATATGCTGAACTGGGGTGTGCTTCCCATGCAGGAGGCCCCCAGTTCAGTTCTCACCCCTGGGTTTGGTTCTCACCCTGTGCAGCCCCGTGCCCACCTGTGGAGTGAAACTATATGGAAAACTAATGCTGTCAACTATGGAGACTGCTCTGGGCCCTCCCCTTTCTCTCTGTGTCTCTCTGTCAAAAACAATAAAATAAATCTTAAAAAAAAAAAAAAAGGTTTTGTTATAACCATACAAAGAAGAAATCTTTCAAGTGACTTTATAACCCAGTACGTTATCAGTACAGTGTATATAGTGAGATAGATTTGGAACAAATACAAAGAAACACAAAGAAATTTTAAACAGTTCTCAATAGAGTTAGTGTTAATAATAGTATTAATATTTCAAAACTACTGTATTTATGATAGGATAAAGCAAATATTAGGAACCAAGATTTTTAGTATAAGGAAAAAATATGCATGTATGTATAAATTTAAAGGAGTTAAGTAAAAACTATGCAGTCTTTAATTTGAATTGAAAATACCAGTATGAACTCTTGATTGTTTATTTTCTATAAAATAAGTATCTCCTTTCTGTGTTTGCTGAAAAGCTCCAGAAGCAATGGCAATCTAGTAGTGATGAGAACCCCCAATGGTCAGATTGTGGTCTTTTAAATGCCATTTCCTTCTAAAAGGAACCAGGGCTCCTTGAAGAAATAGCCAATTCCAGCATTGGAGTGGGAAATATACAGATGAGTCGAGGATATCTTGTACCTGAAAGTCAAAGAGCGATCGGACACTGGCCCATGTCCAAATGACAGGCCCCAGTAAGGTGGCGGCTCCCTTGGAGCCCAGTTACTGGGCAGGTGACTGGGGGCTCCCATCATGCACAGCGAGTCTCGGCTGGTGAGCGCTTACGCCAAATTTTCCGGTTCACTCTTAAACGTCAATGTCATCGATAACAGGTGGAGAGGTTCAGGAGTAGATGTACCAATTTGGAAAACTGATAACATTGTTGCTCAGCCAGCACAAATACTAAACCTTTTAAGAAAACAGAAATATAATGCTGATCATGAACTCTCAGCGAAACAAAGGGCAGATACTGCCGGCTTACATTGCCCTCCTTGAAAAGAAGCTGCTTCCTGTAGTGCTTCCTCATTCTCCACTGAGTGACAGCTCTTTACCCGTGACAAAGCCATGGTTTTGGTTTGCTTCATGAATTCCTTTTTTCTTGGGTTTGATTGTTCCTGGAAGAATGTCTAAGGGAGCATTGGAAAGGATTCTCCTGACCAAAGGAGAGCCTCCCCTCTACTACCTCTGAGAAGTGGAAACAGGTATACAGAGATGCCAAGCAGTGCCGAAATCTTGTCAGATTCTTTGGGAACAGTTCCGTTTTTCTTTGCAGATACATCTTCTACCTTGGCTGCCTGGGTGTTTAGTTTTCTTGCACCTCTTTATAAATTACACTTTCCTAAAGTTCAGTTACAATGTACATAGCTGTTACATGAACATTTGAAACATCTCTCCAATCTGTGTGCTCTGTGATGACAGGCTGAACAGTTACTTTAGGCCTAGCCTTGGAAATGGATGACAATCTTCACCAAAGCCCTCATCTTCCTCAGTGTTGGAGGAGGCCATTGAGGGGACGTGACTGCTAGTTGACCTGTGAGCTGGACCCAGGCAATTGGAGGCTCCTCACCCCCTCCCTGTCTTTGGAAAACACGCTCTGCCCACCATTCTCACATTAGAAGCCTTGTCAAGGATGCAGCCTTGACAGAGTAATGTGTTGAGACCATCTGGACTGGATTTGTGACAGAGCCCCGGTAAGGGCTCGTAAATTTAAGATTCTGGCAGGCAGGTGCAGAGATCTAACTTGCCTTTCAGGCACCCAAGACAAGCCTAGTATGTAGTTTTCCTTACTTATTAAAACTGCCACCTACCAATCTGGAGTGTCTGCCTCTCTCTTCGGTCTCTCCTTGCCCTCCGTGGGGGTGCAGGGAGAGGTTGCTTTCACATTTCATCCAGGAATTCCCCAGGTTTCAAACCAACACACAGAAACTGCCAACATTCAAGCTGACTCCAACAGAGGGAGAAAGTAATTCCTTACAGGGGCCGTCACCCTGATGGGTGTCATGCTTTGTGCCCAAGTTTTTGCCTTCCAGTCATATGATTGCTGCAGTAATCTCTTACACTAAGTGATGGCAAAAAATAAAACAGGTATAAAGAAGACTCTAAAACAAAAGGAACTTTTTATACCTTTTTTTTTTCTTCTTTCTTTTTAATTAAGAAGCTTGTATTCTAGCTTGGCAGTGCACTTTAATATCGAGATGAACACTATGTGAACTTGGAGAGAGAAAAAAAGAAAATGCATTGTGGTATATATTAAAAACAAAAACAAAGACCTGCCTTAATCTTGGCAGATTTTTGCCTTTGGTTCATATGTTTCTGACCAAAATCTATAATTCTGTTCTGAATATATTCTGCATTCTTCACATATTCAAGACCAGTATGAATATCTACTACATGGCTCTTTGGCTAACACTTTTTTCTTCTACTTATAAATCTGGTGTCTATTTTAGGAGCTAGGAAAAATATAAATTACTTCAATTAAAAAACCTGTATTTGGGGGAAGCCGGGATGGCTCAGTGGGTTAGGCGCTTGCTTTGCAGCGCCGGGGACTGGGGATCGAGTCCCAGCCCCGGCCCTTGCGGACCCATGTGCTGAACTGGGAGCTCCCCCAGTTCAGTTCTCTCTGTCTCTGTATCTCTCTCTCTCTCTCTCTCTCTCTCTCTCTCTCTCTCTCTGTCAAAAACAATAAAAATAAAATAAATAAATAAATGGCAAAAAAAAAAATTTAAAAACAAAAAAAACAAAAAAAACCTGTATTTAACTTTGGGGATAGAGAGAGGGAGAAAGAGAGAGAGAAAGAGACTTAAGAAACCTACTAACTAAATACAATATGCAAATTTGTTTAGATTCTGATTTAAATAAACCAACTATGAAAAGACATTTTGAGAAAATTGGGAAAAATTGCATATGGACTGATTATTAGATGATATTAATAAATTATTATCAATTTTCTGGGTATAATAATAAAATTGTGGTTATGTTATAATTATAAAATTAGTCTGTATGCATTAGATTTTTTACTGGAGAATTTACAAGTGAATGATATGATGTCTTGGATGTTCTAAAATACTTCAACAAAACAAAAAAGAAGTGGGGAGGATAGAGTATAAATAAGAGAGCAACATAATGTTAATAATTGTTGAAGCTGGGTGAAAGGTGCATGGAGGCTTATTATTACACTCTATGTATGTTTGAAATTTTCCATAATATTAATAAAAGGGTATGAATTTCCTCACTTATATGTCTCCCCAGGTGAAACCATTGAACTCAAAAGAGAAAGATCAAGTGTTAGATCAAATAAAAATTGTATAATATAAATTACTTTCTTTAAATTTCTTTCTTTGGTCTTGAAAGCTTTTTAACAGATAGAAGTTAAAATAGTATGAAAAAATAAAAGAACATTGTCACAGTCTGTTAATCCCATATGCGTCCCATGAGAAGGATAAATAGTTATATGGCAGTTTTATGGGATCCAGAGCCCAATATAGGAAAATTTCCCAAAAGTCTCTCTAACACTCCATCCTTTTCTTTCTTTCTCTTTCTTTCTTTTTTCTTTCTTTTTCTTTCTTTCTCTCTCACTCTCTCTTTCTTTCTTCTTTGGTTTTTTTTTTCTTTTTTTTTTTTAATCATTGGAGCAGATGGAAGAAAACTAAGGCATGAAATAATCTTTTATTTGACTAGAGCAAAGTATAGATTGGGGCTTACTATAGCCTTTTGTTTGAGATACTTTGGTTTAATAGAAACATAAAAACATTAAAGCTACAAGAACAATCATTTGAAATTGCTAGGTGAAGCTAACTTTACCTTAATACATAGAATATCATATAGAAAGCATGTCCTCTTCAGCAAATGGCTCTTCTTTTGAGAACAAGCACCTGGCTTGCTCCTGGACTCCAGTGGAGTGTAAAAACACTTAACCATGAAATACTTGGTAACTATGCAACCCAAACCATAAAATAGAGAGCACACCATTTGTCAAGTGGAAGGGTACTTACAAAACCAGGCCCAAGTCTGCATGTACAAGTAGGTTGCATGAGCTGGCTCCTTACATTCACAGTATGTCTACTTCTATCACATGTCATCTATCCCTCAGCTATACCTATGACTTCACAGAGAGTTTCCTATGATAAGTGAGAAAAAAGGGATAACTTTTAGCCTTTTTACAGAATATGCAGCAGAGTATACTATTGTGTTATTAGCTTACGTTCAGAGTGTCCCTGAAGGACTACAGAGAAAGGAAATCCATCTATTGGGTAGAACTTCAAGTAGCACAGCTTGTTGTCCACCTTGCCTAGTAAAGAAGATGTCCTAAGGTAAGTCCTACGGGGATACATAAAAAGTGGCAAATTGTTAGGCTGTCTGGTCAGGGACTTGGAAGGGTCAAAATAAGAAAACCGATAACAAAGAAGATTGGAGAAGAGGTATATACTGTAGACAGATTTAAGACCCTTTAAAATGGGTCCAGACTACGAGAGTATACATTTTGTGAATCCTCAAAACGAAGGAGATGCTCCATAATCTGGTAGACAAGATGACCTATTCTGTGGATGTCAATCAACCTCCTTCCATAGTCATTCCAGTACTTAATAGATGTAAAAATTAAATGGACTCAATGACACAGACTTCCCCTTATTGAGATTGACATCCTTGTTGTTATTATTGATGCCCAATTTGCCAGCAACAGTAACTAATGCTTAGCCCCTGGCATTTGGGGACTGTCAGGCACTGAAGGTAAGATGATCACATCATAAAGTGGTAGTGGTTTGACTCCCACTAGAATAGACACTTATTCCAATTTGGATTTATTTCCCCTGCTCACCATGTCTCTGTCCAAGGCCGGTTAGGTGCCTTATGCATAGGTATGGTAGCTCACATTCATGAATAATGTTAATTGAAATGTAAAAAAGACACCCACACACATTTTTAAAAATATGGAATCCTAAAAATTAGTCATAGGTTTATCTTATGATTATGCATGAAAGGAAAAGAAAAAATGTTTCAATAATTCTGAATAGAGTACATCTGTGACATTATAATATGTCTGGAATCCTTGAAAATATCTTATTCTTGATTATTGGAAAGATGCTGTTTCCTTGCAGAGCTATATATTCTAGGTAGTGGACCCAGGACACAATAACTGTATTTTTTTAAAGATTTATTTTATTGTTTTTTTGATGGACCGAGAGAAACAGGGAAAGAGAAAGACAGAGAGAAAGGGGAGGGCCCAGAGCAGTCTCCATAGCTGCACGTCATAAGTTCTCAACTTAGTTTTGTTCCACATAAGTGAGCGGGTGCTGCTCAGGGCAGGAACTGGGCTGGGGGCCTCTGCATGGGAGGCATGCCTCCTCGAGCCAGGGGCTGAACTGGGGGACAAGAACTGACCTGAGGGCCTCCCTCATGGGAAGCACACCCCAGTTCAGCATATGGGTCTGCACGCGCCGGGGCTGTGATTCGCTCCTCAGTCCCCAGGGCTGCAAACTGAGCACTTAACCAACTAAGCCATTCTGGCTTCCCCTGTATTCCCCCCCCCCCCCCCAAAGCATTGTGGCTTTTAGTCTACACAGGAAAGATATTTTATTTGCAGGCATCTACTCAAGGAAAAAAATAGCAATAGATCATCACTACATTGGATAAGGCTACACAACCAGGAAACATAATAATATTTAAGCCCATTTAAATAACTTAGTAAAATACAGCCATGGGCCACTTAATGACAGAAATACGCTCTGAGAAATGCACTGTTAGGCAATTTTATCCTGTGTGAACTTCATAGAGTGCACTTAACAGAAACCTAGATGGTATAGCTTACTACACACTTCACTATATGGTGTAGCCTAAAGCTCCTAGGCTATAAGCCTGTACAACACGTTACTATACCGAACAACACAAGATTAAATCAAGCACAAGAGAAAACAATGCAATCAAGTAACACGTGCAGTACGAGCTGTCTGAGGCTGCTGCCAGCATAGCATGGCATGCTGTTTTACAGCAAACTGTTCTAAAAGTTTAAAGAGAACACTCTAAAGTTATGATTAAAAGTATAGTAAATAATAAACCAGTGACAGTTGTTTATTGTTATCAAGTATTATGTAGTATGCATAATTGTATGTGCATACTTTTATACAACTGGCAACACAGTAAGCTGGTTTACACCAGCATCACCGCACACAGATGAGTAACGCATTGTGCTACAACTTTACAATGGCTACAATGTAACTAGGAGGTAGAAATTTTTCAGTTCCATTACAATTTTATGGGGCCACAGTAGTACATGTGATCCATCATTGACTGATGGACAAAAAGTAAGAGGCTTATTTCTCCAAATAAGAATATCTTGTGTCAGAAAATAAGGAGGTGGTCAAAGAATTATGAAAATACGTCAAAATTATCTCAGAAATAAAGACTAAATTACAGGCTGTTTAAGGGAGAATAAATAAGCTGAAAATACAGTAAAGTATATAGAAAGTAGAAATAAAAAAAACAAGAAAATGATTCAAAAATAAATAAAGTTGGGGAAGCTGGGATGGCTCAGTGGGTTAAGCGCTCACTTTGCAGCCCCGGGGACTGAGGATCGAATCCCGGCCCCAGCCCATGCGGACCCATATGCTGAACTGGGGAATGTCCCCAGTTCAGTTCTCACCAAGGTGAGACCCTGGCCCAGTTCCTGCCCTGTGCAGCCCCGTGCCCACCCGTGGAATGAAACTATGTGGAAAAACCAACAACGTACAACTATGGAGACTGTTCTGGGCCCTCCCCCTTCTCTCTGTATCTCTCTCTCTCTCTCTATGTCAAAAACAATAAAAATAAATCTTAAAAAAAAAATAATAATAAATAAATAAATAAATAAAGTTTTGAAAAAAGATCAGAAAGAAAGTGATAGCTGTAGAAAACAGACAAGGAAGATTCAACATACATGTCATTGGAGAAAGAAAACCAAAAAAGAGGAAAGGAACTAATTTTTAAAATTCTAACTCATAAAAGCATTTTGAAATTAAATAGTATCCAAGTGTACGTATATAAAAGGCACCACATTTACCTGGAGAAACTGACTCAGTAAAATGAACTCTGAGACATAGCCTGATAAAATTATTAGACTCTAAAGAGAAAAACATTCTTAAGGACTCCAAACAGAAAGACCAAGTCATTTAACAAGAGGAAACTCAGTTACTGACATAAACTTTGGGAAACAGTGGGATAGCATCTATATGGAAAAAATTGTGAGGCAGTTAACCTGTAATATCAAGACTGTAGGAAAGCAATTTTAAACATGCCAGAATTCAGGGAATATTGTTTCCATTAGCTCTTCCTAAAAGGGCAGAGATGAAGCTACATAGGAGCAATTTTTGTTTGCTATTGAAGTTAAACTGGCATGACTTCAAATCAGAGTGTTAAAACTAAGATGTTGGGGGGAAGCCGGGATGGCTCAGTGGGTTGAATGCTGATTTTGTAGCCCTGGAAGCTCCTGTGCTCACCTGTGGAGTGAAATGTGGAAAACTAATGATGTGCAACTATGGAGACTGCTCTGGACCCTCTCTCTCTCTCTCTCTCTCTCTCTGCCTCTGTCTCTCTCTGTTAAAAACAATAAAAATAAATCTTAGAAAAAGAAAAACCTAAGATGTTAAGCATAGCCCCCATGGTAACCACAAAGAAATTAGCTATAGAATAAACAAGAAAGGAATTAAAACCTACAAAAAAAAAAAAATCAGTTTAATATTAAAGTAAGGGAAAGCTGGGATGGCTCAGCAGGTTAAGTGCTCGCTTTGAAGTCCCGAGGACTGAGGATAGAATCCCGGCCCCGGTTCATGGACCTATGTGGGAGGCTCCCGGCCCAGTTCCTGCCCTGCATAGCCCTGTGCCCACCTGTGGAGTGAAACTATATGGAAAACTGATGTCAGCTATGGAGACTGCTCTGGGTCCTCCCCCTTCTCTCTGTTTCTCTCTGTCAAAAATCAATAAAATAAATATTAAAAAAAAAAAAATTAAAGGAAGAAATGAAAGACAATAAATAAATAAATAAATAAATGCTATAAGCCATATAAAAACAAATAACAAAATGGCAGTGTTGTAACCCGGGAGAAGAAATAACCCACAGAGTGCCAAGTATGAGGGCCAAATTAGGAGTCTTTTTTCAGAAGCCAGCGACCACAGAGGACTAGTGTCTCTCAAAGACCCATGGCCCCAAGTACAGACAGTGAGGGGGTTATAAAGGCAAAAACCTCATCCTGTTTTGCCTAAATCCTAACAGCAAAGCATTGTATAGAAGCCAGAGCAGACAATGGGATTAGCTAGTTTCTGATCTTAATTCTAAATAAGGTAAATAGCTGGTGTAGTTGCAATTGCAGTTAAGTGAGCACCTGGGAACAGTGTGGCCATAAGGTGCACTAGAACATTTGGTACTTGTATAGGGAAGTAACAAAGTAATGAAAAATTACAGGTAATGAAAAATTACAGTTACATACAATTAGAGGAAGTTCATAGGTCATGTTATAACAGTAGAATTAAATCCCTTCTTGTCAGTAATTACTGTAAATGTAAATGAATTAAACTCTACAATCAAAGAAAAATACTGGTAGAATGGATTAAAGAACATGATCCATTTATATGCTGTTTACAGAGACTCACTTTAGATCCAAAGGCACAATAGGCTGAAAGCCAAAGAATTGAAAAAGATATTCCATGCACATAATAGCCAAAAGAGAGTAGGAATTGCTATACTAATACCAGAGATAACAGACTTTAAATAAAAAATTGTTACAAGTGAATATTGGGGATGCCAGGATAGTTCAACAAGTTGAGCACTTGCCTTGAAACCCCAAAGTCTAGGGATCGAAATCCCAGTCCCAGCCCACGCATATCCGTATGCTAAAGTGTAGCATAACTGGTAACCCCCCAAAATAGTGGTGAAGTTTCTCATCTCCCATGCAGGAGGCCCCCAGTTCAGTTCCTGCCCCGTGTGGCCCCATATCCACCTGTGTGGAATGAAACCATGTCACAACTATGGAGACTGCTCTGGGCCCTCCCTCCTTCTCTTTGTCTGTCTGCCTCTCTCTTTCTCTCCCTCACCTTCTCTCAAAAATAATTTTAGAAAATCTTAAAAAAATAAAAAAAGAATGGGGAAGCCGGGATGGCTCAACGAGTTAAGCTCTCACTTTGCAGCTCTAGCGACTGAGGATCAAATCCCGGCCCCGGCCCGTGTGGACCCATATGCTGACCTGGGGTGTGCTTCCTATGCAGGAGGTCCCCAGTTTGGGTGCCCCCCCCCCCCAGTTCAGCTCCTGGCTGGAGAGAGCTTGCCTCCCATATGGGAGGCCCCAGCCCAGGTCCTGCCCTGCACAGCCCCTGCCCACCTGTGTGGAATGAAACCATGTTGAAAACTGATGATGTACAACTATGGAGACTGCTCTGGGCCCTCCCCCTTCTCTCTGTTTCTCTCCGTCTCTGTCAAAAACAATAAAATAAATCTTAAAAAAAAAAAAAAAAAAAAAAAAAAAAAAAAAAAAAAAAAAAAAAAAAAGGAAGAATATTGTATATATTTTAAAGTTTCAAAAAAGCAAGATGATATAACAGTTATTAGCATTTACATATATAATAACAAACCATCAAAATATATAGGGGAAGCCGGGATGGCTCAGTGGGTTAGGCGCTCACTTTGCAGCGCCGGGGACCAAGGATTGAATCCCGGCCCCAGACCTCTCTCTCTCTCTCTCTGTCAAAAACAATAAAAAAATTTAAAAAAATGTTAAATCTCCCAAATCATAAAAAAAAATATATATATATATATATATAAAAAACAAAACCTAACAATTGATGAGGGAAATAAACAATTCTGCAATAACAGTTAGAGACTTCAATATTCCACTCCCAATAATAGACAGAGGACTTGAACAACACACACAGACACACATAAAAAAAACCAACTATTTCTAACTATAGAGGGGAAGCCGGGATGGCTCAGTGGGTTAAGCGCTCACTTTGCAGCGCCAGGGACCAGGGATCGAATCCCGGCCCCGGCCCGTGCGGAACCATATGCTGAACTGGGAGCTCCCCCAGTTCAGTTCTCTCTCTGTCTCTGTCTCTGTATCTCTCTCTCTGTCAAAAATAAATAAATAAATAAATAAATAAATAAATAAATAAATAGAACATTGTACTCAACATAATATACTTTCTTCTCAAATGACCATGGGACATTCTCCAATTTAGACCACATATTAGGCCACAAATCAATTCTCAATAGATTAAAAAAAGAAAAAAGAAAAGATATCACGCAAAGTATTTCCTCTGGCTATACAGGATGAAGTTAAAAATCAATAACAGAATAAAAATTGGAAAGTTTCCAAATTTGTGGAAGTTAGATGATACTCTTAAATAACCAATGGGTAAAAAAAAAAGAAAATCATAATGGAAATCAGAAAATATTTAGAGATAGCTAAAAATGAAAATACATTTTTACTTACACAGTAATATAAATGCACAATGAAACTATCAAAACCTGTGGGGTGCAGTAAAAGCAGTGTTAAGGGGGAAATTTAAAGCTGTAAATGCTTATGTTAGGAAAGAAGAAAGATCTTTTTGTTTTGTTAATTTTTTT
Organism: Craseonycteris thonglongyai; assembly: GCA_004027555.1. Lineage (NCBI taxonomy): Eukaryota > Metazoa > Chordata > Mammalia > Chiroptera > Craseonycteridae > Craseonycteris > Craseonycteris thonglongyai. The sequence goes on from PVKE010017093.1 coordinate 13,526, forward strand.
TTTGTTGTTGTTTTTGACAGAGAGAGAGAGATACAGAGACAGAGAGAGAACTGAACTGGGGGAGCAGTTCAGCATATGGGTCCACACAGGCCAGGACTCAATCCTTGGTCCCCGGCACTGCAAAGTGAGCGCCTAACCCACTGAACCATCCCAGCTTCCCCAAGAAGAAAGATCTTAAATCAACAACCTAACTTTACACCTTACAGAATTAGAAAATAAGAGCAAACTGAACTCAAAACTACCAGAAGGAAGGAAATAATAAAGATCAGACGGTAAATAAATGAAACAGAGAAAAGGAAGAGAGAAAACAAAGGCATCCAAATGCTGGTTCTTCTAAAAGATTAACACAATGAACAAATCTTTAGTTAGGTTGACTAAGAAGTCTATATTTGAACTTCAACAGTTTTCCCAGAACTTGACACCACATTTCCTTAAGTGTCATGTTTTCTTAGTCTCCTCCAAATTATGATAGTTTCTTCTGTGTTGCCTTGCTTTTCATGAACTGGATGTTTATCAAGAGTACCTGTCAGGTATTTTGTAAAATGTTCCTCAGTTTTTCTAACATTTCCTCATGATTTAATTGAAGTTACATATTTTGGGGAAGAATACTAGAGGTGAAGTGCCTTGTCAGGGGTACATGATATGAACATGACTTATTACTCTTTTAGGTAGAAACAACCTTATGGCAGCCCTGAAGTTTTTCTCTTTGTCTTGACAGTTTTTACTGCACTGTTGAACAACTCTGGAAGAATTAGGAACTGGGGAGGGGGAATCAAACAAGGTGATGGAAAGTGAGCTAATTCTGGGTGGTGAGCATATAATGCGATGTATAGACAGTGTAATGCAAAATTGTATGCCTGGAAACAATGTAATTAATATCAGTTCATGTCACCCCAATAAATTTAACAAAAAAGAAAGAAAGAAAAGAAAAGAAAGAAATAGGAACTTAGCAAGTTTCTTCTAAAACCCATTTAAGGGTATGTTGTCTTAGGATACCCAAGCAAGAGGAGGAGCAAACCTTTGGTGATAGTCAGTGACTACCTGGGCAGGGGCATAGGCAAAAATAATGTGGGTGGCAAGAGAGCTCTTGATCAGAAAGAGTCACCAGAAAAAAACTGGTCAGTTCACAAAGAGCAAAGGAGAGAAGGAAAAATGGCTACACTCTTACCTATGTTATTAATCACTAACAATATTTTATTACATCCTAACAGCAAGTAGTAGCCTAAGGATCATTTGAAATTTCTACTTCAAGTGTGAGAAGCCTTATTGTTTCACAAATATCTCAAGCTGAGCTAGCCACAAATGTAATGCAAGTCAGTTCAAATGTTAACAGACTCCTGAGGACAGGATTCATGCTTGGGTGAAGCAGAAGAGATAACAACAACAATAATAACCAAAAAAAAAAACCCCACAATTTTTCTACCTAGTGTTGAGCACAGATTATGTATCCAGAGAACATTGTTTTTTCTCTCTGAGCTACCAGTCTTTTATACATTTCTAATATTTACTAACTTTAGTATACATTGATAGTTAAATATATACAGAAATACATGTTTAAAAGTCTCATCAAACCAAATGTTTAAATGATAATATCAGGTAAGGCTTCATTTTTAAAACAAAATTAATCTAATCAGCCTCATTCTGGGGCACAGTTACACAGAATAGTCTATTGAGCTGCAGGAGCAACATAACCTCAGAGTTTGTTAGGTTCAAACTCTCTGGTCCTACCCCAGACCTGCAGAATCAGAATGTCAGTGATGGGGCCAAAAAATCTATATTTCAATAATGTGATTCTTATAAACATCAAAGCTAATGCAAAGATGCTCTGTTTTAGGGAAATAATTTTTAAGACTTTGCATCTTAATTTAAACATGATGAAGAGCAAAGTTATAATCAAGAATACATTGGTTAAAAAATAATTTGAAGATTGAATGGCAATTAAAAATTTTATTTTTCTCCCATCTCTGAATTTTAATTTCTTTGGAGGCTACCAGGTAAACAATGGCTAATTATTTTAATATTGTTTTAGTCCAAGATCCTAAAGTCAGCAAGCAATTTTAGATAACATAATTAAATTATCACTAAAGAATAATACAATCACTGTTAATAATAAGAATCTGACAGAGAAATACAACTTAATACTTTACCCAGTTAATGTAGTTAGCATAACCCCATAAGCTCACATAATTTTCATTTTTGTCTGAGATTTACAAGGACAAATTTTATAAAGATGTTAGCTACTTAAATTATGGTTTAACTTAATTGTACACTATGCTTACATTTAGAATTCCTAAATATTAGTGTAAGTAATAATAAATTATATGACTTACAAGGCAATTTTAAGGAATTTAGGTGATTCTTTCAATTTAGTCTTTTTATTTAAACCAAATCCGGAGCCTTACATCAATTAAAATGACATATTTGCATGTTTATTTCTCACAGTGGTAAAAATAAAAAAATTATATAGCTATCTTTTAAGCCCCAGACACCCCTAACAATTTAATTTATTAAAAGGTTTACCTTGATGAGGTGTATTCAATTAATTTTGATAAAATTTTAATTTCCTTGACTTAGTTTACTTTCTAAAACCTAGGACAAAATAATTTCTTAAAACCCTTTTTATGACTATTGTTGACTTGCTGTAGCTTGCATGTCTTCATTATCTTCAACTCAGCAGGAATACTAGAATCAAAGAACAAACTAACTTCTCTCTTTTGTATTAAATTCTTTAGGCAAAGGAATTGTATTAGAGGAATACTATTTAAAATTTTGCTAGTAGCTTAGTTGTTGACATGGTTATTTATATGAAGGTCTAAATTTTTATTACAATGTAATGTTTACCTTTTAATTAAAGTTTTAAAACTCATTCTGGTCCAATTTAATTTTTTTTTTCACTTGGCAGGCACTTTTTTCAAATAGAAAACCACCATAAAATTCAGATGACTAAAGACTAATTTCTTCAGTCTATTTACTATTTACACTGAATTTGAGAGCCTTACACCCCTTACTTTTCTACCCCTCTCTGAAGGTGGACTGACCTGCCTTATTCAAAGGTAATGTCATCATTTATTCATAGGCAACCAGGAAAAGAGCCAGCTTTCCTTTGCCCTAGTGGCGTGCTCACGCCAAATGCTTCTGTATTTGCCCTGTCTTGTCATCTGAAAAGCCTCTCCTGGGACCCAAAGCCATCTTGAATGGCCCCTCATCATTCTCTCTACTCACACAAAGGGAAAAATACAGCAGTTAAAGGAGTACGCTACTTCTCTGTTCACATAAATAGACCTAGTGAAAAAAGGGCAAATTTCAGAATAAGTGCTGAATAATGTCATTCATATGAAGTTTAAATCACATAAAACACTATATACGTTGTCATTTGTATATATGGAATAGTCAAAGAGCAGTGGTTACCTGGGAACGGGAGGGTGGGAGTGAGAACAGTCTGGATTATACATTTTTCCCATGATAGCAGCTGCCTCTGAGTGAGGGGAGAACAAGGCAACTGGGGAGATACGGGCAAGGACAGGCCTCCGGGGAGTTGAGAGCCAGGGTCTGGGACGCCCGGGGCCATCAGGCTCCTAGGGCCCATTCGCCTCAGCTCTCAACCCATCCCAGGCCCCAGGCAAAGGGGAGTGGGCGGCTAGCATTAAACTTTTTAGACTAAAGGCTGGCCTGTGTCTCCAAGGGGACGGGTTCTTTTTATGAATTGCTAAAACTCCAAGGCTCCTTGGTGATGGATGGGCCATAGATGCTGAGGATCCGACCAAGACCCAGAGCAGAGTCAGAAGCGGGTCAGAAGTCACTCACCTGACCCCAGGCGTGTGTCACCCTGCTGGGGTGAAACAGCCTCTGTGGTGGGGGGAGGGGAGATGGGCATAAAAAAAATACCATTACCGTTTCTAAGTGACCAGATCGAATCCTTAGGATTTCAGCCTAGACTAGAAGTTATTTGATTAAATTTATAGCAATCAAAGAGATGGAATCTGTAGAATGAGCATCTGATTGGATTTAGGGATTGAGGTTTCATGTCTGTTTAAGGACTCAGGCAAAACCGTTGGAGTTCAAATCTAGAATCAGCAATTGACTTCCTTTGTGGCCTCCAGCAAATTAACCTCTCTGGGCCTCCGTTACCACGTCTTGTGTGATGACAATTATAAAGTCCACCTCCTAGGACTGTGGTGAGGACAAAATGGGCTAATTCATGTAAAACGCTTCCCCGCACAGTGGAAACAACTGGAAAATGATTGCAATAACATCTTTACAGGTAACGCAATCAATCTCTGCGTCCTGAGAAATCGAGATTACACAGGCTGACTACTGCAGATGGTGCTCTGGGCTCCGCCCTAAAGGGCGTGGCCAGCCAAAGGCGCCATTCTGTGAACCCAGCAGGTCCACCAGACGCTATAAGAGGCCAGACCCTGTGCCCACCAGCTCAGTGCTGCCTCAGACTTAGCCCGTAGCGAAGCGATTCCTGGCCACACTTATGGTGAGTCTATGCCCTCCAACACTGGGGCAAAAGTCTGGGTCCCGGGGTGGGAGGTCAGAAACTCCCAGGCAGAAAGAAAGTCAGAAATCCTAGAAAGGGCTCCATTCATGGGCAAGAAGCGGCTGAAACATCCGAAAAGGTTCATTTCTTCCGGGACGTGTTTACAGAGCAACCCATCTTGCCTACCCTGCCCAGTGGGTGTCCTCCTCCAGACACAAGCCTGCAGAGGAGACAAAGGTGGGTCTGGTCCTGTGGGCTGCTGTTCCTGAAGGCTCATCAAGGGCATGGCTGCTGATCTGCTGGTCCCCTGGTGTCCTCAGACCACCTTCTGGTCCTGGGAGACTGCGAATGTCGGTGGGAGGGATGGAAGAAGGTGTAGAATGCGAGGCAGATGAGGTGGAGGGGCCTGGGTGGATTGGGTTAAAAATTAGATCAGGAGGGTGGGTTTGACTCCCTTCTTTTCCTTTCTTCCCTCCGCCTTTCCTTCCGTCCTTCCCTTTCTTCCCAGAAAAGCTTTTAATTAATGTTTATTTTACCAGCTTTATGGAGGTGTAATTGATAAATAAGTTCACCTATATTTAAGTGTACAACATGATGATTGATATGTGTAAGTTGTGAAATGATTACCACAATCAGGGTAATTAACACATCCATCATCTCAAGTGCTTTATCTTTTTATTTTTCGGGGAAAATGCTTAATATCTTCTCCTTTAGCAGATTTCAAGTGTACAATGCAATCACCATGCTGTACATTAGATCCTCAGAACTTACTCATCTAATAACTGAAGTTTGTATCCTTTGATGTTGTACCATTTTTCATTTCCCTATCCTTCAGCTTTATCCTCTGTGATTCTGAGTTCAACTTATTTTATAGTCTGCATATATAATACAGTATCTGACTTTCTCTAACTTATATAACATAGCATAATACCCTCTAGGTTCATCCATGTTGTTGGAAATGACAGGGTTTCCTTTTTATGACTAAATATGTTCCATTGTGTGTATGTGTGTGTATAGATATCCCGTTGACAGACACTCAGCTGTTTTCATATCTTGGTTGTTGTAAATAATGCTGCAGTGAAGATGGGTGTGCAGATATCTTTGATATACTGAATTCATTTCCTTTGAATAAATACCCAGAAGTGAAATAGTTATAGCATGATAGTTCTATTTATTCTTTTAATACTCTTTTCCATAATGGCTGTACCAACTTACCATTTCCAACAGTGCACAAGGGTCCTCTTTTCTCTGCATCCTTCCCAGAATCCCTGGGGGTGCCCAGGGAGTCTCTAAGGAAAATGTCCACAGTGGATGCAGGTCTATGTGCACCCAGAGCCAGCTAGGCCCAAGTCAAGAGTTTTTCACATGGGGCCTGGTCACTTCACCTCCTTGAACCTCTGTTTTCTCTTTAAAATGAGATTAATCATGGATCCTATCTTCTAGAGTCATGTTGAGAATGAAATGAGATAATATGTTTGAAAATTCATTAACCAAATCTCCAGCACCAAGCCATCTTTGGAAAAGTCTCTGGAGCAAGATCTCTGCAGGGAATGGTGGAGCCACTGATGCGTTTATCTAGATTCTCACCTCCACTGGTAGATAGGAGTAGCATAATAAGAGGTTACATTTTAGAAATGTTACTCTACATGTGGGGGTTGGGAGGGAGGGAGAGGATGGGCACAGTAGATGGCTTCAATTCCAGACAGGGGCCAATTAGGAGGCAGTTGCAGCCTTTAGGCGAGGAGTGGTGGTGAGCGATCCTAGGAGACGGTCAGAAGGGATAGATCCGGAGCAGTGTGTGACACTGGGATTTGAGCTGGCTTGGATCGCTGACCTTCTAACTTTTTTTGCAGGATCCCACCAATGATCCAGATTGGTTATCAGGCAATGGTAATGAGAGTTGTAAGGACACTTTATTTCTGTCATTTGAGGAAATTGTGGAGTTTTTCTACAACCCTGAGACATATGAGGCAAGAACCCCAGCAGCACCAGAGTCACAGATCTATATACCTCCAACTGACCAGGGTGAGGACAGTCAACATTACTCAGTTCAGAACCAGGTGATGACTCCCTTGAGGCCCACAATGATGATTCCTGCATGTTCTAATATCCCTGACACAGTCCTTGGCCAGAACTCAGCAACATCACCTGTCAAAGTCCTAGATATGCCCCCTGGAGACCTAAGTGGGACTTTTTCTGTGGACCAAAAAGTAACCTCCTTTGATCAGAGAAAACCCATAGCAAACTCCTGGATGACAGATGCCACCAAAAACCCAAGGAGATCATTCATTGATTGCCAAAAGGTGACCATCGTTGCAGATGAGAT